>CAUYON010019636.1:0-24457 GCA_963573935.1 Arctocebus calabarensis | reverse complement strand
GATGGACAGCTGGGTGGAGGGACAAAGAACTGGGTGGGTGGGTGGATGGACGGATGGAGTGATGGATGATGAACAGCTGGGTGGAGGGACAAATTACTGGGTGGGTGGATGGACGGATGGAGTGATGGATGATGGACAGCTGGATGGAGGGACCCCAAGTCTTCTTTCCTCTATAACTCACAGGAAAGGCTTCACAACTCTATACATCCAGCCTCTCCTGTCTCAGTTGAGACAGCAGTTTCCTGGCAGGACTCAGGAAGGTCCATATTCTGGCTCTGCCCTGAGCCACACTATCGGCCTTGGGGTTCACTTCACCTCTCCAAGTTCTCCATTTCTTCCCCATGTGGGTGCAAGTGCGCTAACTGGGGGGCTGGTCAGTCTCTGACCCCAGCCTGGGCCTCTGTGAGCCCCAACATTCATGGTGATGATTATTACAATTTCTCGACATAGTGAGTATTCTCAGCTCCCTATGTTCTATAGTATTTCTTTGGTAAGTCTGACTGATCCACTTTAAAAATGTCTAAATTGGAAATATTAGGAAGGAAATGACCGTCCAGTACCCACAGTGAGTGTCCATGCTGGAGCAGGGTTGTAGTAAGTTTCCAGAACGGGTTCTGGGCCTACCCCAGCCCGTCCACAGCAGCTTTTGCCTGCTGGGGACGTGAGTCATGGATCTTATCCTATCTCTTCCTTACATAATTCTGAACTCACAAAGCGAGGGCTGCCTCAGGTCCATGGGGATGCTGGGCCCCGACTTCCAAGACGGCCCTGGACTGATGCGTCTGCACTTCTTTCCTGACAGCGCTGCTGAGTTCTGTGTTTTGCTGCTTAATTTTCAATTTGCATCCTTAAAAAGCTAAGATTTGATCCAGATGAGCTGGTCTGTTCTTGCAATATTTATCTGTAAAGAACACATGGCCGTGCCGTGTGGGGAGGGAGGGAACCCCTCTCGCTGCTTCAGTCTGACGTTATGTACAGAGTGTCACGGGGCGGAGCCAGCTTTCTGCTCTGTGTCCCAGCTGTTTCGAGGTTCATTTGCTGGTTTTGTCGCTGGCACCGAGCCGGGAAGGGCTCAAGGTCAGAGGCCCTGATCCCCAGCAAGATGCCTCTGTCACGCCTCGGGGCCCACGTGCAGGGCCATCCCACACCACGCGAGGCGGCTGCACAGCCTTTGCATCAGCACCAGCCCAAGCAGGAAGGCAGAATGTCTTGAACGTGCTCAGGGTGCTTTTCCCTCTGACAAACCTCCCCAACAGTTTTCTAAAGTGCACAGCATCCCGAACCTTGAATGTCATGTTAAAGACTGGGGACGCCTGGGTAAAGTCAGTGTCTTTGAAAGCACGTGGCCGTGTGTGTGTGGCCCAGGCCCAGGGGCCCCACTACCCAGGAGCATCTGGGTGGAGTCCTGCATGCCCAGTGAGAGGACAGGCTGAGGGTGGCCAAGGGCTGCTCCCTGGACACTCACAAAAGGCCAGGGGCCTCAGTGAAGTATAATAAGTCGTTTCACTCTCCTAAGTCATAAGATCTCCATGGGCTTTGTATGCAAAATGCAGTGGAAGGAAGGAGGGGCTGAGGAGCCGAATGTCCCCGTGGGCTAAGCTGTCACCCTCTGAGCACGGCCACACTCCCTCCCTCCACAGGGCAGCGTGTGTCTAGGGAGGGCAGCTTTCCTCCTCTCTCTTTAGGTTTCACCGACATCTAGCATGCAAACAGTGATGTGTGCCAGGCTGGAGGTCACGGCCTGACCGATGTTCACATTGTGCCAATGCCCAAGTCTGACGTCCGGATCTAGAACACTGCCGACCCCCAGAGTCACCCTCACGACACTCCAGGCTATGGTAGCACCAAGAGCCCTCGGCCCTACTGCCACTGGTCAGTGTGGCGGGAGAATAGAGGCTCCGGAGATGTCCAGGCCCTGATCCCGGATTATCTGGGAGGGCCCTAAATGTGCTCAAAAGCGTCTTCCTACGGGGGAGGCAGGAGCAGAGGTGATCACAGGGGCAGGGCTCTGGGACAGCACCAGGAGCCCGGGGAAGGTGAGGCCACCAGCCTCCGAGGTGAGGAAAGAGTTTCCCCAAAAAACCTACAGAAGAAAAAAGGTCCTGTTGACCCCATTTAGACTTCTGACCTCTGGAACTGTGAAAGAATAAATGCATGCTGCTTAAGCCGCTAGCCTGTGATCATCAGTTGCAGGGGCTATTAATAATCCAGTCAGGTGTGTCTGTCACTGGGCGGCCATTAGACGGCCTCACGCAGCCCGTCTCGTCCGTGTCTGGATGCGTTTGCTGCACTTAATGTCCGTAACGTCCTCTATGGCACCTTCCAGGGTCAGTCTCTTGAGACTGGGCTGTACTCCACTGCGCGACCACAACGAGATCTTTTACCCACCTGTGCCGCATCGGGCAGTGCCTAGTGTTGGGCTGCCGTGAACGTCCCTCTGCGTGTTCCACTGTGACAGACACCCTTACTTCTCCAGGTAAGATGCCCAGATTCTGCACCGTGATCTCTGGAATGGTTTCTGTTTAGCTTTGCCTACGGGACCCTGGTAGCCGTTCCCCTGAGTGGTTGTCCCAACCTGCACCTCCATGAGCCATTTATTCCCCCAGAATTATTCCTCTGCACAACTACCACGGTTCCAGGTCTAGGAGTGCAGGGGTGAGTGGGGCAGTGGCCCTGGCTCCAGGTCTCTGCACCCCTGGGGTTACAGGAGAGTGCCTGAAGGACTGGCACCCTAAGGAGGCAACGTTTCAACCAAGTCCTGAAAAATGAGGAAGAACCAGCCATGTGCAAACTGGAGGACGAACTTTCTAGAAAGAAGATGCAGCTTCTTCTTTGCTCTGGACTGCTAGATGTAATCCTAGCACTCCAGGAGGTCGAGGGAGGCAGAATAATTGAGGCCAAGAGTTTGAGGCCAGCCTGAGCAACACAACGAGATCCCATCTCCACAAAATAAAAAATTGAAAAATTATCCGGGCATGTTGGTGCACACCTATAGTCCCAGGTACTTGGGAGGCTGAGGCAGGAGGATCTCTTAGGTTTAGGAGTTCAAGGCTGCAGTGAGCTATGATGACACCACTGCACTCCAGCCTAGGTGACAGAGTGTGACCCTGTCTCTAAAAAAGATGAAAGAAGAAAAGCGAGGAAGGAAGCACTTGGGTGCTGGTTACTAACTCTGGTGCCACCTCTGTGTCTCTCTTGGTGCCTGCACAAGCACCTTGCAGTGACCAGGAGACGTGCCCTTCACATCTGTCCCATTTGATGCTGTATTCTGGTAGAGCAGGTGTGGCCCTGGCTACAAAGGACGCTGGAAAACCAGACGGTAACGCTGGCAGAGGGAAGAACCCTGGGAGCAAAGCAGAAGGTCTTTTCTCCAAAAGATTTGGAAGATTCCGATCTAAACCAAGGGTCTGGGTTTACATGACACAGGTCGGGGCCGAGAGACACACGTGATTGAGTTGCTCAATAAGAGGATTTCACTTTTTTGCAAGACTAAATATTTACTATGAAAAATACCAGGTAAGGGACTTGAGACCCTGGGGTTATGTTTCTATTTCACGCGCAGATTCTGGTTCTCCTCTGTCGCAGATGTGAGAATATTAACTAGTTTAATAATGTGCACACGGGGACTGGGGCAGGGCTACAGTGTGTGACCATACCCTACTGATTCCCTGGGCAGTTTCCTCGGTTTTTATCTTTACAAGCTGGAAGAGGGTCCCAGAGTCTAAAATCGTACCAGACGCCTGGTCAGTCTCTACGGTAGGAGCTCCCTTGCCACACTGAAGAACGCCAGCTCATGGCGATGGGCGACTTCTAGAGTTTTGACAACAGATACACCTGTCCTAGAGTGACAGGTGGACGCGGCACACTGTCTCACGGCAGAGAGGGGTACAGAATCACCACCTGAGAAGGGCAAAGGGGGCAACAGTGAGGGGCTGTGGTTTCTGAGACATCAGAGAGGGTTCCAGGGAGGGGGAGGAGTCAAAAAGAGAGGCGAGGCCCCCTGTAAATCCACTCCCCAGGACCCCCAAACAAAATCGGCCTAGTAGACGAATGTATTAAAAACCTAGCAAGCACAAGGCAGCATTTCTTAACAATGTTCTCCTTGGAAATAAACAAAATATCCTCCCTGAAGCCCCCTGGGTGTTTGGCTTTTCCCTTAAGAAAAAACCTCAGATTGTTGGGAAATTTGGCCTGGAGGAAGCAGATGCAGTTGCCCCCCAAATCCCTGCCCACGTGGGCTCTGTGCTTCCATTCAGGCACTGCCAAGAATAATCAGATCTCTGCTCTCTGGCCAAGGTAACTGCAATTCAGTCCCACAGCCCCGGGTCGAAGCCAGGTGCGCTGGGGGCCTTCATGCCACCAGATGTTTCCGGAAAGGCAAGAAGCATGAAATTTATTTGATGTCTTGACACTAAACCTCCCTACCATCGTGGGGGAAGAGTGAAAGGTGTGAAAATTAAACAAATTAACTCAACTTTCCAGAGAAGCGCTGTTGTTTTAGACTTCAGCAGCTGTGCTCATTCCTGTTTTTGGGGAATGAAACGATCAGGAAGAAGCAGAGGAATGTGGGTCGTGCAGCAGGGGCACCTTCTCTTCCATGAGGACAGGAGCGTCCCCTGGGGCAGACTGATGGTGACAGCTGTGGCCCGGGACCTGCTCGCCTGCTGCCGCCCACGGCCTCCCTGCCCGGTGCCCAGCGCCCAGCCCTGGGTGGAAGCTGTGCCTCTCACCAGTAGTGGAAAGACACTGGCCTGTCATCAGGACTTAACTGAGGTTGGCAGTCACCTAATTGCTTCAATAAAACATGATTAATAAAGGCGAACACGTGGAGATATTCATACACGCTACAGATTGCACACTGCAATTTCTACATTATTTTTTTTTCTGGTAAACTGTGTCCTGCCAGACATTCTGCTGCTGGATTTAGACGAGCTATTTCCCGTTGGAGATCTTGTGTTCCCCTTTGCCTTCTGGGTTTCAGGATAAAGACAATTAAAAGTCTATTATTGCCTGCAGAAAAAGTGTCCCAGGCACAATCAGGGCATGCTCTGGAGCTCCTGGCAAAGAGGTTCAGGCCAGGACGCAGGCATGAACATGGCCCGCCGGGAGTGCAGGGCCCTCTGGGAGTGCAGCACAGAGCGAGATACGCCCCAGGGCTCTCACAGAGCTCCCGCACCCCCAGCCACCTTGCACGTTCCTCCCACGGTTATTGGAATTGAGCTATTGCACCAACACAAGTTTGGGGCGAGAGCACAAAGTGTGTATTTTCCAGAGTCCTCATGTCTAGAAAGGTGACCGCAGACCTCAGACTATGATATCCCTCCCAAAGCAGCAAAGCAACAATGGAGACTCTGCACCACCACATCCAGAGAAAATGACAGCATGGAGAGCAGGTGTGGGTTCAACATCACACACCGGAACTCCCTCCAACTCATCAAGGTAGATTTGCTCATGTAAACCGGGCCCAGGAGTTGGCAAGCCAGAGGGACTCCAGTGGCCAGGGGTGGCAAAGACCAAGACCCAGCCCCTAGTTTTCTGCCACATGCATGGGTGTTTTCCATGTTTCAAGTCCCCATGGTCCAAGGTGGCTGCTGGACCTCCAGCCATCACCTCTGTGTTCCACAATGGATAACAGAGAAAGAAAGAAAGGAGACAAGAAGGGGCCAGAAGGGAAAAACTGAAAAATTAACTTTCCAGGTTACATGCAAATACGGCACCATTTTATACCAGGGCCTTGGGTATCCAAGGATTTGGGTCAAGGTAGGTTCTAGAACCAAAGCCCCATGGATTCTAAAAAGACTGAAGCTCTGTGCAAATACTCATTACTATAGAAGTCCATCCTGCACTATACAGCTAACAGCCAGGAGGTTTCCAGCCTCTGCAAACGACACCGTAGCAACATCTGCCAGCCCCTGTGATAGTCTGGGGATGAGATGGCAAGAAAGTCCACCACTAAATGGACCCACAGCTGGTGCTTTCCCAGCAGCATCCCCTGCAACTCACCATGGCCTTTGTCCCCGGCCTCCCCCCTCCTTTTCTCAGGAGCCTCCACTCCAGGACGTAGCTGCAGGGCTGACCCTTCACTCACGTCCCTGTTGCTCTTACGGGAAGAGGCTGGGAGTCTCAAGGTCACAATGTGTTGTGATGCCCACTGTGTCGGGAGAATATGTCCTGGACACGGGGGACTGGAAACCTGGATGCAGCCAGGCCTGCACCCAGTCTGTTCTTGAACTTCAAGGTCTGTGAGAAACCTTGTGGCTTCCACTAGCAGGAGTTGGGTTTCTCCCATTTGCAAACAAAAGTGGTGCTGCTGGGTAGTATACAATGGGAGACTGTGGTCTTGTTCTCTTTGGCGTTTAAAACACACCAGCTTGGGAGATTCAGCTCAGCGCAAGGCACGAGCCGTGTCTGAAGCCCAACAAGTACCAGGCACCAGACTAAAGGAAGAGGGTCCTGCCCCCCCAGATGTGCGGCTGCTGACAGCCAGCACAGACTTGCCAGCACGCTTCTTTTCAATGCTGCAGAAGACCGGGGCACAGCTCCCAAGGGAGGGGGATCCCATCTGTCTGGGTGACAGTGGGTGGGCCCTGCCTCCTCCAGATGGTCACTTCTGAGTCTGGCCAAGAACAGCGCCCTGGCCAGTGGTGGGAGTGGGGCTGGAGAGACCTGTATGGACGCACTGTGCACAGGATGGGGTCTCGGGCCGTGCCAGGAGCCTTGGGCATGTCTAGAGGCCCAAGGGGTCATGGCAGGGAGTTAACCAGGGTGGGGGGGCAACGTCATTATATCTGCATTTTGGAGGTTATGCAAGAAGATTGGGAGAAAGAAGAATTTAGGGGCGGAACAGCGGTGGTGGCATCAGGGAACCCGTGCCCTCCCCCTACGGGTGCTGCGATACAAACGGCGTTGAACGCGCTCTCTCCCTGTTGTCCACAGGAAGTCATCGCTTCCATGCAAACGCAAATCTATCATAACGCAGAATCAGGCCTCTGTAAATATTTAAAGCCGAAAATCTTTGGAGGTACATTATCAATTCCAAGATAAATAACCAAGACCGACATGCCTGAATGCTCATTCAATCTGAAAGTGAGAAAACACGTCTCTGCGAGTGGACGTGGAGAGTGAATCCCCAGCAAAGAAATGCTTTCCGGCTCAGCCCGGGCCGGGCTCGGTGCGCGTGCGCGGGAGGCAGCACAGCACGCAGAGCGCACGCGCAGTGACCGCGCAGGCTGTTCAACATGTGGCTGCGTCTTCCTGCTCTCTCCGCAGTAGGGCCAGGGAACCGTCAACATCCCTTCCGCGGATGGGGTGTGCTTGAAAAACCAGGGGTGAAATGCAGCCACCATTGATGGCGGAGTGCCAGCAACACGGTTCTCAAACTTCAGTGTGTGTGAGGGTCTCATCAATCATTCTCATCATTTGTCATTTGCTCAGCGGCCACCTCCTGTGACAGGAGCAGGGCTCCGACAGCACTGACCGCTCAGCAAGAAGACAGTGGGGCCTTTCCTCGGGGAGTCTTTCTCTAGTAGAAACTGTGGTCTGATCGAAATGTTCATACTTAAAGCATAACACATGAAATGGGGGAAAACACCGATGCAGTGTCACTGTCACTCTGAAGACAATTACAGGATTAGGAGAAGCACTAGTTCAGAGGGCGTCACAGGGGCCACATCCAGGAATAAGGCCCAGGCTTCAAGTTCAAGTGGCATGGCAAGGTGATGCTAGATCAGCTGGGGCTTATTCTCAAAAGCCTGTATTTTAAAAAATCCATGCATGTGATACACACAGGGACCCCCAGAAGTCATGAGTGCAGTTTCCTGGAGTTTCACAAAGTGAATGTGACTCTC
This sequence comes from Arctocebus calabarensis, assembly GCA_963573935.1. Lineage (NCBI taxonomy): Eukaryota > Metazoa > Chordata > Mammalia > Primates > Lorisidae > Arctocebus > Arctocebus calabarensis. Next base: position 16,610 of record CAUYON010019636.1, on the reverse strand, counting down.
ACCCCCACCCAGGTGGGGAGAGGCCCTGCTGACCTGGAGCAATCCCATCTGCCTCCTCCATCCTCCCCAGGAAACATGGCCAGAAGAGGCCTCACTTTACAAGATTTTCTACTTTTTTTCTCATTTAAATGAATGTTTTTATCAAGACGGTTTTCACATAGTTTAAATTTTTCAGCAGTATTAAAGAGAGTATCATGAAGACCACTGGACTCCCAGGGCACCGGTCCCCACCCCTGGGCCGTTGGGCCCCCTGGGGCTTCTTGGGGCTCCCTCTAGACTAGGGACAGTCACAAGTGGGGATGGTGCCTCCACAGGACCTGAGGGATGAGAAGCCTGGAGAGGCTGAGTGTGGGGAGATAGCAGGGTCCACGTGTGTCTATCTTGAGGACGCTCTACCAGGGCCAGGAAAGCCACAAAGAGCATCAGAAGGACTAACCACTCAGGAGGTTGGTGCCTGGGGGGCGGGGAAGGAGACTGCACCAGCAGTGAGCACCTGGATGTCTGTGGACAGACACAATCTCAGAAACAATGGACAGACAGGCTTGGGCACTGGTCTTCAGTGCCTGACCTGAGGGTCCAAGGGCTGCCCGCACGCACCACACCATCACAGATGTCGGCATGTCTCCAGCTGGCCCCTCCTAAGCCTGTTCTGAGGAGGTCATTAGAAAGAGTCCTGGGCTCCCTTCCTCCAGATCTTCACCCCAGCCCTGGCGACTCTGATGGAACTGTGGATAAGCCGCTGTAGACAGGGGCAGAGGGGTGTGTCTGTGCCAATAAAACTTTATCTGTCACTCACAAACACAAACATGGTGGCCTCGCTGCCAGTCCCAAACCAAACTGTCAGCTACATTAAGAGGTTAAAGACAGCTGAGGATCTAATTACATTGATGGAGTCATCCAAAACATCTGAAATTAATAAGGAGACTATTTGAAATATGGATTTATTTTCAGTATCGTTAACAATAACGCTCACCCTATGTACTTTGTGTCTTCAGATGATAATACTGATAGCAGAGCAGGCAAGATGTTTAAAAGCTAAGCATTTAGAATGTGAGTAACAATATTAGCACGGTCACATATGTGTCAAGTCATGGTATATAATATACCTGACCAACAACGCCACATGTGTATTAATACCATTTAAGAGGGTACCAAAAGATGTGTACACATTTTAAGCAATGTTATCTACGTTTAACTTTTCAAAGTTGAATCAAAGGTAGCGTTACTGGCCAAGTTCACCTATTCATGCTATACAAGTCCATTTTACCTGCAATTCATACGCTTTGGGGGAACAGTCGATTTTACTTCCAAAAATGATCTCTTTGTGGCATTCCCAGTATAGACGTGTGTGTGTTGTGTATGTGACAATAATTTAAGTAAATTCTTTTTATCTTTAACATGCTAATTTACTAAATGTTTTACTAATGTTTTTACTAAATAACCGTGGTACTGTAGTTATTGCACATAATTTATACATAATAACAGATATCTTCATTTGGGGGTTAAGTGATCAGATATTTGTCTCTGGGTAAGGAAAGCAATGATCTTCAAAGCCTTGAGAATTGGGCATGTGTGTGGGGGGCAGCAGAGGCTGAAGTTGGACACCTATCCCCACCCCCACCCCTGCCTCCCCAAAGGCCCTGCAGGACCTGCCCTCTCAGGAAGGGAAGCCCAGTTCAGATGTCAAGGTCACCGCTTACAAACCTCTTAGGAGAGTCTGACCTCTGGGTTTAGAGTACTGCCTGGGGCAGGAGGATGCCAGGGGTGTGGAGAAGTCACACATCCAAGGGTGTGGTCAGAGGAGAACATTCTCTACAAAGGCCATCTTAACTTGAGAGTTGAACCATCATTACCTGCAAACCTCTCAACTTTGAGGGCGGCCTCCTCTATTTTCTTCCAGAGTAGTAATAATAAAAATGCAGTATTTTATGTAAGCATTTTTATTTTTATTATTATATGTATGTGATCTATGCATTTAGACCAGTCATTGTGATGCTAACGACCCTGCTGCCAACACCTCCTGACACCTCCCAAGTGCAGGCGCTTTGCCAGGGGCATTATAGACCTGTTTACAGATGAGCGCTGACATTCATTGAGAGACTCTGTAGTGCGACTAGGCTTGATTTTAGGGTTCTTGGCTGTGCGACCTTAGGCAAGGTACTCAGCCTCTCTGTGCCTGACATTGCCGGATTATGGAGACAGTAAGAGTGTCCACAATATTGTGATCATTGCATGCGCTAACACTGGTGAAGTGCGGCCTGACCCACTGCCCAGCACGTGGTGAGAACTCAAACGAGCTCCTTGAGTCGTGAGATGGTAGGTGCCCACTTCTGGCCCGCAGCTCACCTCTGCCCGTGCATTATCCCATCTAGCCCTCACGAGAACCCAGACAGCTGCCTGTCTTACTCCCCTGACGTGGCAGAAGAGCTACAGGCCCACTGTGATCAGGCCACACAGTCAGAAGGTCTGCTTCCAAAATCTGAGCTGGGATGGCTGTGCTGGGGTGTCTGCTGAGTGTCACCTGCACTCCGGACGCCTCACACAGGCCTCGGTGCAGTGGCTGCTGGACAGACATCTGCTGAGTGGTGAGCCTGCCTGGTAAAGGCCCTGGACTGGGCTTTAATTCAGAATTATCGGGATGAGAAAGCTGGGGGTTCAATCAAAGCATCCAGATTTAATTTTGCTGATACCTGGCAGCCTCAACATCGGTGGGGTTGGTGGCCCCTGATCTACACAGGAGACGGGGTAAGGAAGGACCCCCTCCCCACCAAGGGGGCCGCACCACTGGAGGACCAAACCCTTCTTTTCTCTAGCACCCTGGACCTCCCACCAGACTGCCCCCAGGCGAGCTCACAATTAAACAGGCTGCCAATGTCGCCAAGACATCTCTGTATGAAGCAAATGAAGGCCCTCAGGTCAAATGAGATAATAAAAAGGATATTCCCACAGAGATTCAGCGGGAACCAACTCAATAAGAAATTAGAAGGAAAATAAAAGCACTAATCATGGTGGGCCCAGCCAGGCCAGTGCTGCCACATCACTCCCCCCCCTCCTTCCAGGCCAGGCCAGCAGGAGGCCTTAGGGGGTTGCACCTCCTCCCCAGCTGGGCAGCCTTTGCCTGGGACCTGGGACAGCTTGGGAGGCAGATGGGGAGGAATGCACCTGCCATGCCCGCAGCGCCATGGGGGCAGGGGTTCCCACCCCCCCTTGAAATAAATGTGCAGGACTGACTTCCCGGTGAATACTGTGAGAAACAGTCTGAGGTTGTTTGAAAATGTCAGATTTAACAGCACAGGAAAATGTCTTTGGAATCAGAAGACAGAACCCCGGGGAGGGAGGGGACGCTGAGGCAGGGCACTGTCCCGGCACAGGACCCTGTTTCCCCTTTACGGGGCGTCGCTCAGGGCAGCAGCTCATCTCCTGAGTTTAATGAACTTTTAGAACTACTGAATAAATACTCAAGACCATTTCAAGCACCGTCACAAGACAAATCTGGCTCTACTTCAATGGACTATATCATTTTTGTTATTAAAAAAGGTTAATTTTCATATTCAAGGCAGTTATTAGCTCTCTGGAAAATAATGTCAGGGTCTTGCACATTCTGCCTCAGGGCCCCTGCGTCGTGTGTGCCAGGAGTCTGGATCCTGACAGCAAGTCCTGGTGGGTTCACCTGCCTCCCCCCAGCCCACAGGAGCACGGGTGGGCCCCTGTTTTGAGGTCATGCAAACCCCACGTGGAATAGCTGGAAATTGCCCTTGGAAATGTGAAGCTGCTCTCACAGCACGTCCCTGGTCTATGCAGCTCTGTTCTGCCGAGTTCTCCAGGCCTCTTGCAAAGCCCCTCAAGAGGCAGACGGCTGTGCTCACCCGAACCTGGCATCTGGGCTCCAGAGCACCTCAGAAGTCGGGAGGGAGCTGCTGCAGAAAGGCTGCTGCGGAGAGCCACCTCCTCTTTTCCCAGTAATAATAATAATACTTAAGTATTAAGTATTAATTAATAATACTTCTCTCATAGGTAATCTTGAATTACAAAATTATTTCAGAGAATTTGGAAAGTTGATATAAAGAAAAGGATGAAAATTTCCCTATGACTTTGTGAGCTAACAGGAGTTTCTCAAACTTGCTGCTCCTGACATTTGGGGCTGGATCTTTCCTTTTGGGGAGACACCTGGACACTGCAGGGTGTTTTCAGCACCCCTGGCCTTCACCGGCCAGATGCCAATGGTCCTCACTGCCTCTGCGACAACCCAAACTATCTGCAGACACTGCCACGTGGAGAAGCCCTGAGCTGCATAAGGGCCATTAACATGCTGCGAGATGTCCTTCGCACATTTTCTCTACCTATTTATCAAATCCAATCACATATTCAGTTAACAAATATTTGAAGGGGTTTGAGTTAGGCATGGGAGATGCTGTAGTAAACAAGAAAAATCCAACTTGAGCAACAGTGAAACCCATCTCTACTAAAAATGGAAAAACTAGTCAGCTGTCACGACAGGCGCCTGTAGTCCCAGCTACTTGGGGGGCTGAGGCAAGAGGATTGCTTGAGCCAAGAGTTTGAGGTTGCTGTGAGCTTTGATGCCATGGCACTCTACCTGGGCAGCAGAGTGAAACTCCGACTCCAAAAGAAAAAAGACACGCTCACTTTTACAAAGGGACAGTGTGTAACTGTGGGGACAAACAGATGTCTGGATGTTTGCAAAGTGCTAAGAAGTGCCCAGCAGGCTCCAGGCAGGCTGTGTGATAAAGAGCATCAGAGACAGGGTACTAGGGTGATCAAGGTGGAAAAGTTGGGAGCTGAGTGATGAGAAGGTGTTTGCTACAGAGCCGGAGAACAGAGAAGGGCGCCCTCTGCCTGCCCTGCCCAGCACCACACACAGGTGCACAGCCCAGGCCTGGCCTCTCAGGGCTAACTGGCTGAATAGCCTTTAGCTATCTCTCGAAGAAAACAAAAACAAATCCCCCACAAAACCTTGATCAGTTTAGGTACATACAAGGAGGCTTTTAAAGCATGTCAGTTGGGTGGCGCTTGTAGCTCAAGTGGCTAAGGCGCCAGCCACATACGACAGAGCTGGTGGGTTCAAGTCCAGCCCCGGCCTGCCAAACAGTGACAACTACAACCAAAAAATAGCTGGGCATTATGGTGGGCACCTATAGTCCCAGCTACTCAGGAGGCTGAAGAGAATCGCTTAAGCCCAGAAGTTGGAGGTTGCTGTGAGCTGTGACGCCACAACACTACCCAGGGCGACAGCTTGAGGCTATGTCTCAAAAAAAAAGAAAAAGAAAAAAAAAAGTTTGTTCTTTGACTCAACACTTCTGCTACTCAAAAATAGCTCCTATGCAGAGAAAAATTCAAATATGAAAAGATTTAACTTCAAGGCTATTTATTTCAAAGAAGTCTATGATTGTGACACAGAAACAGAATGTAAGGGGTTAGTTAAATATACTATGTGAGGCTCACACAATAGCCAAGTTATTAATAAAACTACCTTTTGGATATATTTTTCATACATCAAACAGCTCTGGGAGAAATTGTTAAATGAAAAAAGCACATTATAAAAGTATAAAACACGGCCTGTAAACTGACTCACACCTGTAACCCCAGCACTTTGTGAGGTTGAGACGTGGGGACTGCTTGAGGTCAGGAGGTCAAGATCTACTGGTGCAAGAGTGAGACCTCATGTCTAAAAGAAATACAAAAAGATTAGCAGGCATCCTGGCAGCACCTGTAACCCCAGCTGCTCGGGAGGCCGAGGCAGGAGGATCACTTTAACCCAGGAGTCTAGAGTTGCAGGAAGGAGGGACCATGCAGTGCCTGGGCACAGAACAGGACCCTATCTCCAAACAGGTGCTGTCCAGAGAGTATCCAGCCACGTGCTAGGAAAACAGCACTAACAGTGGGACCTTCCGGACAGTCCTTTCTATAAAAGCACGCACGTGTGCATCTATACACACACATACCGAGATCCATCTACTGCCTGTGACAGAGTTAAAAATCAAGCTGTAGCACAATATATAATATAATCTTTGAGGTATTTGTTTTAAAAATGCTAAGAACAGAATAGAAAAATGGGCAGAAGACAAGGATAGGAATGTCACAGGTAACACCTACAGCTGATCAAGTGTGGGAAGAGATTGGTCCGGCGTCTTTTCAGGAATCCTAGAGGTCTCTGCCAGGAGGCATCATCAAGCTGGGCACAGTGAGCCTGTGGTTCAGGGAGAGCTGTCCACAGGGCCCAGAGCACCAGCCAGCAGCAAAAGTCGGGGGAGTCGGCCTACTCTTTCAGGAAAGCTGAGGAGGGAGGTGAGGACAAAGGCAAGCCCACCACTCCAACAGCTCAGATGTAAGGCAGGGCTCTGGTCCCATGGCTGCTACAGGGCAGGCCAGTGATCCACAGGGCAGTTTCTGCAGGGCGTCCCCACACAGCAGACCAGCAATGGCCCTGGCCTCCTGAGCTCAGCCCCAGCCCAGAGCCAGGTGTGAAGTCCTTACACAAGTGATGCTCTGGTTAGAGTGACGATGTACACAGCTGACGGAGACCCAGGGGACCTGGGGGCCTGGGCACTTTGAGGACGTGACATCTACGCTGAGGCTTAGAGGCTGCTGGAGAGCAGGAGGTGACGGTTCCAGTCAGTGGAAATGGCATGTGTGATGTTCCTGAGGCTGAGGACCTGGGGGGTCAGGGGCCATGGCCAGTACGGCTACAGTGTGGATGGCGATGGAGGGTGGCTGGAGGGACAGCGGGAACAAGACCACGAGGGCCAGGCTAGTTGGGACAGGTACTCAGCCCAACGCAGCCGCATCAGAGGAAGATGAGCTGATGGCATCCGACCGGAGCCCAAGGGGATGGGGATCCGGGGGAAACAGGCACATGGCTTCAGCTAGTGTCACCCTGGGGATTTGCCAGCCTGGTGATCTGAGCTGAGCCTGAGTGTTCCTGGCCCTGGAAGCAAAGGAAACAGCTTAACTGTGGAGAAAGAAAGTAAAGCCCAGGCCCATTAAGGTGTGTGGTCTCACCAAGAACACTGATCTGAGAACCCAGAGCTCAAAATAGACTTCTCAGCTGAGCTGAGACCCAAACCCTCCTCCTGCCTCTTCCACTGGTCGCAAGAAGGTGGCTTAGGAGCACAGGGGTGGGAGCAGTGAGTGTCACACCCACCACACGTGGGCGCTTCTAGCAAAATCCCCACCTCTGAACTCAGTTGAAAGTATGTCCATGCTGACGTTGCCCCCGGCAGAGGCAGTAAACAAAGCAAAACCTCCCTGGAACACACCTTCACCATAGGCCTCGAAGATTCTCTCCAGTAACACTAGTGCAAAGCGGGCAGCTCAGAGTTAAACGCAACCACACAGTCATGCCGAGAATCAGGTGCAGTGAGCCAGAACAAGCAGAAACCTCAGACAATACACTTGATCTTAGCAGAAAGTCTAAGAAGTTGTAAACATTAGAACCGAGAGTTACCAGGCTTGGATTTTGAAGTATTTATGCTTGTTAGGTTTACAAAGATTTGTTTAGTAAGCTTGAAAGTATCTTCAGAGAACAGGAAACTATAAGAAAAAAGAAAAACTAAAAATAACCCAAAGGGAACCCCAAGAAATGAAAAATATAGAAGTTTCAATTACACACCTCATGGGGGTGATTAACAGCTGAGCTGATACTACTGAGGAGAGTTGTGATGAACTGGAAAGCAGGTCAGAAGGAATTGTTCAGAGATACAAAGGGATTAGAAAGGAAAGGTTAAGAGATGTGGAAGGTGGGATCAGAGGTGGAAAGATACCTGGACAGATGCTCGAGAAAGGCCGTGGTTTGTAGGACAAGCTGCACATCCCCGGGTCACCCCCCAACTCCGAGATGAAGAGCAGTAAACGCCAGGCCCCATGTGTGGGTGAGAACCAGGCCCCACATTGGTCTCCCTGGTGTCAGCCTGACAGCCCTTCCAGGGCACTCGTTGACCCTTCTTGTGTCTACTGGGTTGACTTGCGTCTCCCCCCAAAAGATGTTGATGTCCTAAGCACGGTTACTTGTGAATGTGAACTTATTTAGAAAAATGATCTTTGCATTTTTGCAAGACAGCTTTATATCAAGGGTCCTGGGATGAGATCTTCTGGGGTGTAGGGTGGGCCCAAACTCCAGCGACAGGTGTCATTACAAGAGACAAAGTCACAGAGGTACACAGAGGGGGAGTCGCAGGAAGACAGAGGCAGAGACCAGAGTGACACAGCCTCCAGCCAAGGGGCACCTGGAGCCACCAGGAGCTGGAACTGTGAGGACAGGTCTGCCCTGGAGCTCCAGAGGGAACCTGGCCTTGCTCACACCTGGAGTCCAGACTCTGAGCTCCAGAACTGTGAGACAAAAAACCCCTGTTGTTCCCAGCCCCAGTTAGTAGTCATGTGTGACAGAGGCCCACAGTGGAGACCCCAGAGACACCCCTCCTGGCACCCCCATGTCCTGGGTCTGGACTTCCCCGCCAAATGTGGATCCTTGTCACCCCAACAAGAAATGACCCTGACCTCCCATCCCCCAGCTTTCCGCAGTAAGTTAGAGCTGCTGAGTTTGAAAATCCTACTAGGCGTCTAGACAGTTAATAAGCACGAGGCTACATTTGTTTCTAATGCCTCTTATTTTTGCATCTAAGCTGTTAGTGAAATGAAATGCTTTGCCATAGGTATTAGATACGTTGTTAGAAATTTCTGCATATAACGGTGCGTGATCTTTTTACATAGTTCTCTGAAAGATATCATCTGATTCACCTTTTTCCCTGTTACTCAATTATCTAAGGCCAATTCGGAAAAAGAAAAAGGTGAACAACTTGCATTCCCCTGGGCGGGTAGGGTGATGGCTAGTCCTCCAAGTGGGGACATTCTGAGGCTGAGGCCTCACCTCTCTGCAGCAACCCTCTTCAGGAGCCTGGGCACTTCTGTCCTGCACTCCCCGACACCCTGCGGAGGGCGGCAGGCACACAGGCCCGGTGCAGGGTGGCAGGCTCTCTGCTCCTGCCATTCATCCGCTCTAAACTAAAAACGCATCTTGCTAAGTGCATGTTTTGTTTATTGTAAACGGTTATGTTGTGTGCAATGAACTAATTATTTCCGCACAGTGTAAATCAACCCCCAAAATAGCCATCTATAATTTTCTGCCTTTGCTTTCTACCAAAGAATTTATTTTTCTCCCTTAAATTTTAGAACTTGAGTCCCTGATTGGGCCCTGGTGACATCATCTACGAAAATAAGCACAACTTATCGCAAGAGTCAGCCACAAACGTTCCAGCGACCTCTTGGGACAGAGAGAGCACCCTGGCTGCTTCCTTGGAAGAGAAACCGGGGAGTATTCAGGAACCCCAATCCGTGTTTGGGATCACCCTCTGCACAGGCTGGAGGAGCTGGCCTGTCTGCTTTCTCTCCTTCCTTGCAAATTTAAAATGTTCCACCCTATGACCTGCTTAACCTTCCTCTTGCGAAGTAGCACTCTGAATTTCCATCTGCCGAATTCAGATGGTGACGCTGTCGCACCACGTAGCTTGCGGCGTTCAAATATTTGCTAGATTATAAAGAATGATACTCTAGTGGCTTTATTTATGTAAACTTGCCCACATCCTCCTTGCTAAGGTTATTCCTGATAACTCCTTAAGCAGGTGCAAGGGAAGTGATTCTGATAGGACAGAGCACAGGTGCCGTATTTCTTCGTAGAACCTGCGTTCATTTGCCAAAGCTGCAGCAGGCCCCACATCCTGCTTCTGCGATTCTGCGCTGCGAAAAAGCTCCCAGTTGTAATAACCATGCGGGCTGCCATATTGAGCCATTTAACAGTTCATATGGTCTTTAAAATGCATATCTGTGACAGTGGATCTGGGTTTGTGAATGACAGCTTTTTATTAGAACTGCCTTCCATCCTCCCAAAAGATATTATCTTCTTGTCATTGCAAGTTGCCAACAACATCTTAAAGGATCCAGGGAGGGGTAAACATGGGTGGGAAGGATTGAAGGAAGGTTTTCTGGCCAAGTGGCAGTAGTTGGTGGGACTTCCAAGGAAGGGGACAGGTCTGCCATTCAGGAATGCTCAAATCATACACGTGCACGCACTCTGGACAACGCATGTGTGCACAGGCACGATTCATGAGATTCTCGCAACTCTATCAAGAAGTGGCTCAGAACTGGGAGAAAATGAGGACAAGTGTGACTGATCTGCAAACGCATCCATGCAGCCAGTGAGCAGTCGTGAAGGTGTTCATTTAGCTGTAAACATTAAAATGGGTACAGTAAGATGGGTTTGTTTTAAACAGTGTGGCACAACCTTAGTGCAGTACATTAAAATCATTCACTACCATGAATAAACAGCTTAATGCGATCTGAAGTGCTGAGCAGTCTCTGCAAATGTGAGAGGAAGTGAAGCGGGCAGTGGCTGCCACCAAGCATAAATTATGCAAAAATAAAACCCGCCATACAATCTCTTTCTGTCCGTTGCTGCTTTTATTGAATATTCAAAGGGACACTTCTCAGGTTAGGCTGTGCAATGAAAGTCTGCAACCAAACCACCCACACAACCCCTATCTGCGCAAGGCAGCACTTTAAACGGAGGCCAATTACAGTCTGATTTCCTTTGAATGATCTGTCCCGGCCCCAAGCAATGCTTCTCACTTTTTGTTTCCCATTCCTGAAGTTGACACTCACTTCTAAAACTTGCAGTGTGAATTGAAACAAAGACGCCAAGCACAGGGACACGGGGACCTACGGCAGAGCTGGTCACACCGTGGGAACAGGGGAGAACGTCCTGGCCATTTTTCTACTGCTCCTTTGAAAAATTCTTAACCAAATCAGTGCATTTAAATGAATCATTCAACATACCCCTGTCCACTTTAAAGTAGGAACACACACCCCTCCCCTCCACTTTAGATGATAAAAACTGAGATCATTATACTGTAAAATGGTGGTGGTGGGGTGTGTGTGTGTGGAATATCTAAATATTTCAGAGCCAAGCCAGCCCGGCCCTGCTGCTGGCCTCTGGAGGAGGAGGCTCCCAATTTGCTCTATGACCTTCAGGATCTCCATGTCCAGATCGGAAAGTTGAATTAACTTCGATAACTATAAAAGTCGTGGCTCTGACAATTCTGCCCTGCCTGGTATTTGCAGCACAGAGCACAGGGTCACCCTGCAGGGCTGCCTGTGAGTCTGACAGAAAGGGCAGGGTGCTCCCACCGAGGCTTAGAGCCCACAGCCAAAGGCAGAACAGCGGCCTGCGGCATGGAGAGTGAGAGGCCGAGCTGAGGTGGTGCAGCAGCCCCCCGCAGACACCTTCTTTGATTCTCTAGTTAAGGTTTCCATGCGATCGTGACGACGCCTGTCTCAAAAGCCTTTGGGGAGGTACTGACACACAGACAACAGGTGTTACAGCAAAAGTCACTTAGATGTTGTTTTCTTTGACTGTTTTCTTAGGTATTTTGTTAGAGCAAAGGTCACTCTTACTCCATCCTTAGGTGAAGGTTACTTTCATTACCATCCCGTTAGAGTGAACACTACTGTGATGTCACTTTCTGTCAGATAAAGGAACTTTTCTAGGTTTGTTTCCTAGTGTTTCACTGTAAAAATTACTAGAATAGTAACCGAGGCAGACCAGAATGGAGAGGCTACGCCCACTGCTCTCCAGCTCGCTGCCTTCTGGCAAGAAAGCTCCGTGGACCTAATTCTGTCTCTGCATTTGGCTGACAGTGACGGGACTCCGGCCGGACTCCCTTTGTCCAGTACAATCCACGGTGCTCACTCCCAAAGTGCCAGCCTCCCCCTACCCGATCATCTCCAGACCCTGTGAGAGGCAGTTCTCAAAATCTCTGCAGGCCCCAGCACTAACTAACCCATTAGAACTGTGGTGCCCAACCCCTGGGCTGTGGACAGTGCTGGCCCTGGCCTGTCAGGACCCAGCTGGACAGCAGGAGGTGAAAAGTGGGTGAGTGAGGGAAGCTTCATCTGTCACCATCGCCCATCACCCCCGACAGGACCTCTATTTGTAAGAAAACGAACCCAGGGCTCCCACTGATTCTGCATTATGGTGAGCTGTATAATTATTTCATTAAGTATCACAATGTAATAATAATAGAAAAAAAGTGCATAATAAATGTAATGTGCCTGAATCATCCTGAAACCATCTCTGCCCCCACCCCCCGGTTTCTGGAAAAATTGTCTTCTGTGAAGCTGTTTCCTGGTGCAAAAAGTTTGGAGACCGCTGCCTTAGAAGGAATAACATTTACCACTTGTCTGGCAGGCCTATTCACACCACCCATTTAATTGTCATCACGACCCTACCTGGCATTCTCATGCTTGCCCTTGCATAGGTGGAAAACAAAAACCCAGGGCTCAGAATGGATAAAGAAGTGCTTAAAGCCACACAGCTAAAACAGAGGACTTGGGGTTGACATGCCCATCTCTCAGACCTTAAAGCCCCCAGGAGAAAACCCAAATCAATAAATTAGACCAATGATAATTTCCTATCTGAACTAAAGTGAAACCGTAAGCACCCCACCAACTGTATGGACCCCTTCTTGGCCAACAAGTCCCCAGAAAAACCTCATAACTGAGTTTCTGGCCATAAAGGGAAGGGAGACTTATCCCCTCTCCCTCTGGAGTTTAGAAACTAAATTATTAACAGGTTCCAAGACCACACAGAGCAAAGGTTAAATCACCTACAGGCCATCAATTTGCTTAACAGATCACTTGCATCCTTTTTTTCGACACAGAGCCTCAAGCTGTCACCCTGGGTAGAGTGCCGTGGCATCACAGCTCACAGGAACCTTCAATTCCTGGGCTCAAGCGAGTCTCCTGCCTCTGCCTCCCAAGTAGCTGGGACTACAGGCGCCTGCCACAACACCCGGCCATCTTTTGGTTGCAGCCGTCATTGTTGTTTGATGGCCTGGGCTGGATTCAAACCCACCAGCTCAGGTGTACGTGACTGGCGCCTTAGTCCGCTGAGCTACAGGTGCTGAGCCTACTTGCATCCTTATATCATAGTTTGTCTCCTATTAACAGACTTCCTTAATTTAAAACATTCCAAGCCTTTAGACAAAGCCTTATTTCTTTAACCAATTACACATCAAAGAATCTTTGCACCCACCTATAATGTGTAACCTACTCCTTCCCTTTCAAGGTATCCTGTCTTTGGGGCTAAACCAATGTATACTTTCCATATATGGATTTATGATTTTATGTCTAATTCCTGCCTCCAGGAATGTATGAGACTTGACTGTAACCCGGTCACCTTGAGTACATTTTCTCAAGCCTTCTTGAGACCATGTTCCCTGCACCAAGGTCATACATAATTGGTTCAGAATAAACCTCTTTAAATTATTTTACAGATATCAGAGTTTTTCCATTAATGCCTGGTTGCAAGAAAGTTACCATGAGGGGAAATCAGGTAAAGGGACCTTTCTGTACTATCTCTGCAACTCCCTCATGCATCTACAATCATTTCCAAAAACAAATAAATAAATAAAATTTCAAAATGATGTTGAATCGTCCACCCAAAGCTATATGTAGTGAGTTGAATGAGGGATCAAAGACATGCTTGTGTCAAATCTCTGGAACAAGTAGAGTTTGTAGGCAGATGTGAATAGGAATTCTAACATCAAGAGATGAGCCTGGGGCAGCGCTTGTGGCTCGGTGAGTAGGGCGCCGGCCCCATATACCGAGGGTGGTGGGTTCAAACCCGGCCCTGTCCAAACTGCAATAACAACAACAAAATAGTGGGGCAGTTGTGGCAGGCACCTGTAGTCCCAGTTACTCAGGAGCCTGAGACAAGAGAATCGCCTGAGCCTAGGAGCTGGAGGTTGCTGTGAGCTGTGAAGCCATGGCACTCTACCAAGGGCAACAAAGTGAGACTCTGTCTCAAAAAAAAAAAAAGAGAGATTGGGGGGGCAGCGCCTGTGGCTCAAAGGGGTAGGGCGCCAGCCCCACGTGCTGGAGGTGATGGGTTCAAACCCAGCCCGGGACAAAAACTGCAAAAAAAAAGAGAGAGATGGGCTTGGCGCCTGTGGCTCAATAGGCTAAGGCGCCAGCCACGTACACCTGAGTTGGCGGGTTCAAATCCAGCCCGGGCCCGCCAAAAATAACAATGATGGCTGCAACCAAAAAACAGCTGGGCATTGTGGTGGGCACCTGTGATCCCAGCTACTTGAGAGGCGGAGACAGGCGACTCGCTTAAGCCCAGGAATTGGAGGTTGCTGTGAGCTGTGATGCTACGGTACTCTATCCAGGGTAACAGCTTGAGGCTCTGTCTCAAAAAAAAAAAAGAGAGATGATCCTGGATTATCTGATTGGAGCCCAAATAGAATGATAAGTGTCCTTGTAGGAGAGGCACAGCGACAGCCACACAGACAAGGAAAGTCCACGTGCAGATGGAGGCAGAGGCTGGAGCCATGTGGCCACTAGCCAAGGGACAGCTGGAGCCACCAGGAGCTAGAAAAGTCCAGAGAGGGTCCTCTGGGGCCTCCAGAAGCAGCAGGGTCCCACACACCACTCCCTGATTCCAGACTCCAGTCTCCAGAATCTCAGAGAACCAAAATTTCTGTCCTTTTAAGCTCTCCCCTCCCCGCCCCAGTTTGTGGCAATATTTTCCAGCAGCCACAAGGACCTAATACAATACACTTTCAAACTTTGAAAGGGAAGAAAACTACATAGGGTGCCAAAAAAATGTATACATATTTCAAGAAAGCAAAAAACTGTATTAAATTTGTAAGACTCAAGTCACGTTTCGCACCTGCGATCACAGAGGTTCTCAGCGCTAGTGACATTCATCTTCTGTTCTCAGGATATAATGAGCATCACAATTTTAATACTTTTTCCCCCCCTTTTTTAAAATGTGCATGTAGTTTTTGGCGTCCTCTGTATATCTCAATGCAATCCTGAGAACCATTTCTCCTAAATCAGTAATTCAGATCAAGTGAATTCAATGCCCCATTCATGAATCCTAAAAAGACAAAGTGGTGATATGACTCCTTATAAACCGAGGGAACCCGAGGGCACATGTGTTACAGGACCTGACTGCCCTGCTCCCCAACTGGAGGGACATACACCCCAGGACCTTCCAGGCCAAGCAGTGCAGCGGTCACCCAAGAGCCCCAATGTGCTGATGATTTGCTCGGAGCCAGTGACTCTGATGTTTCAGCAGCGGGGACTCTCCTGGCTTTCACAGGGACATGAAATGCGCTTAAGGCAGGTGTTCCTTCTGGGAATTGAGTCCACACTCTTGGGACCAAATTAAGACACCTAGGCTGTTTCAATCCTAAAACAACTAGTTAACTACAGGAAGACACTATGCCATGTTTGTTTCACGTAACAATGACATCTGACTGGCGCCTCTAGATCACCTCCTCACCTAGGGCACACGCAGCCACCTCTTGGCTCTGGAGGGCTCTCCGTTATGGCAAGTATTGATGGGAGTGGATGACAAGGAGGTGGCAGAATCCCAGGGCCACACGGTCACCCATCCGTCTGGCACCCAGACACAGGGGAGAGACACTGGCTTCGTCAGAGCCCTGGAGTCCACAGCAGTGTCAGTTCTGGAAGCAGGCTGATGAGCACCGCTGAACCCAGAGCCCTCTCCAGACCTGCCACGCTCCACCATTCCACATCCCAAGCTCCGAATCGCCCCAGTTGAGACTGAGCCACAAGGTCTTCAATAATTGCAGAGCCCTGCTTGCAAAATATGTCACTCGGCCATCCCCTCCAAATCCCCAGTTACCTTGGCAACACAGACTTGAGGGCGGCCTCCTCCCTCGTGTGGTGGTGAGGATGCACGCTCACACTTTGAGCCTCCTACAGCTTCCGGCTTACCTAACCAGAGCTCCCTGGTCGGGATGAAAGACATGTCCCCGGGGACAAGCAAAGCAGGCTTTTGCCTCAAGAAATATCCCCAACCATGTCACAACCACCCAGGGAGGATATCAGATCAGATATCGCCACAGGGACCTGCGGGGGTGGGGGAGCCATGGGAGACCTGTGTCCTTTGCCTGCGATGGAAATATGAGCACCCAACTCCCAGGGTCCCCAGGGTCTGAGCTGAGGCAGATGGCAAATATGGGTCAGCCATGTAGGAGGGCCCACGGGAGGCAGCCACTCAGCCACCTACTGGGGGAAGAACTCACAAGAGGAAGCGCCATGTCCAGAGGTAGACCTTCCCGCCATGCAGAGTCAAACCTTCCCGCCATGCTGAGTCAAACCTTCCCGCCATGCGGAGTCAAACCTTCCCGCCATGTAGAGTCAAACCTTCCCTCCATGCGGAGTCAAACCTTCCCGCCATGCGGAGTCAAACCTTCCCGCCATGCGGAGTCAAACCTTCCCTCCATGCTGAGTCAAACCTTCCCGCCATGCGGAGTCAAACCTTCCCGCTATGGTGAGTCAAACCTTCCCTCCATGCTGAGTCAAACCTTCCCTCCATGTGGAGTCAAACCTTCCCGCCATGTGGATCAAACCTTCCCTCCATGCGGAGTCAAACCTTCCCGCCATGCGGAGTCAAACCTTCCCTCCATGCTGAGTCAAACCTTCCCGCCATGCGGAGTCAAACCTTCCCGCCATGCGGAGTCAAACCTTCCCTCCATGCGGAGTCAAACCTTCCCGCCCTGCGGAGG
>CAUYON010019635.1:0-29273 GCA_963573935.1 Arctocebus calabarensis | reverse complement strand
GATGTGCTCTGTACCTTTTATTTGTATCCTTGGGGTCGCAGGTCACTCCAGCAGGGTTGATGTGTGTTCCTCGACCTTGTCTCTTGGCTCAGCTCCAAACCGTTGGCTTTCTCGCTAAATTTCTGTCCTTTAACTCTCCTTCTGGACAGGAGCATCTGCAGAAAGCTGGCCACAGACCGCCATCTTCGCTCCTCCCTCGATGAGCATTTTTTCATGTGCTTGTAGGCCTTGCACCTGTCTTCCTTAGAGAAGTTTCTCTTCAAGTCCTTTTCCCTCCCTGAGATGGGATCACTTGTTCTTTTGTTGCTAATACGTTTGAGTTCTCTGTAGATTCTGGTTATTAAACCTTTGTTGGAGGAATTACCTGCAAATATTTTCTCCCAATCTGAGGGCTGTCTTCCTGCTACAGTTACTGTGTTCTTAGCAGTGCAGAAGCTTTTTAGTTTGATCAGGTCCCAGTAGTGTATTTTTGATACTGCTTCAATTGCCTGGGGAGTATTCCTCATAAAAAATTCACCCAGGCCTATTCCTTCAAGAGTTTTCCCTGCACTTTCTTCTAGGAGAGCAGAAAATTTTCAAAAGAAGATGGTAGGTACTCATGTCACACATGTATGTACCCAAAGTAAGGTGATTACATAAGATAATGGGTCTCTATGGTGAATCTTAGAAAGGTACAGGTGAAACTTACTAAATGCAGAATATAAATGTCTGAACACAATAACTAAGAAAATCCCATGAAGGCTATGTTAACCAGTTCAATGAATATATTTTAAATTGTATATAAAACCAGCAATTGTACCCCATGATTGCATTAATGTACACAGCTGTGATTTAATAATAAAAAAAGATAATGGGTATGTTAACTAAATTAATTTGCTCAATGTAAAGTAATCACTTCACTATGTACAAGTATATCAAGATTTTAAAACATCATAATGTGCACCTTAAAAATAGTGTATACTTCACCTTGCCCCTGGCGGAAGGGACTGTATTCATTCGTTTCCATACATGCACCTATGTATACCCTGAGACTAAAGGCCTAAAGGAGGAGATGGGGAAAGACTGGGAGAGAAACGGAGAGAGCTTCTCTCTCCCCACTGGAGTTCTCTCCTTCTACCAGGAGCTTTAGCGTTTTCTGTATTCTTTTCTGTGAATAGATTCTGTCTTACCACTGGGGGGTGAGGGGAAATACTGTAATGAAGAATAATAAAATACATCTTAATTGAAAAAAAATACTGTATACTGTAAAAATTCCAAAAAATTCAAAAATATCTAGTTAACATAGTTCACTGTATAAACACAAAACCACATTATTTTTCCAATTCAGTAAAATTTATAAAAATGAAATTTTCAAATTTATAAAAACGAAAGAAGTATAAAATTCATAAAAATGAAGAAATTATAAAATTTAGAAAAATGAAGAAACTAAGAAAAAAGGTTTTAGCAAGTTGGAATGAAAGAAAGTTCATTAACTTGATGAAAAGCATTGCTACTTTAAGGAGAAAAGACTGTCAGTTCCTTAAGTTGAATGAGGACGCCAACAGTACCTTCTTCTATGCATGAAGAAGGAAATAACCAAGCCCTGCTCCTCTTACGTCACATGGAAACTTCCAAAGATTTGCACCTTTCAGCAAACAGATGTCAATTTAAATTTTACTACCAGTGCAACAAATTATGAAGGAAGAACTTAAGTGACTTAAAATCGAAGACATTTAAGGTACAGGTTGTAGTTCACTGGCAATATCTGATGACTGGAATAGATTCCTTTGTGTGACTATTTCCACATACAGGTTTATAGTAACAGGAAACAGAACAGGATTTCGTATTTACACACCATTCTCCACACTCACTAGGAAAGTAAAGCTGATGAATTTGTTAATATTCTCACCATTTCACTTTTGCAGTAGTTTCACAATGCAGGTATACAGTCTATTGTTTTTCCCCTAGCTCTTTGGGTATGGAAGAAACATTTTCTTCTTCCTGAAATTTCTCTCAATAACAGTTAAAAGGGTTTTCTGTTTTAAGGTTAGACACTGGAAATCCCTTAGTTTGCACCAATAGAAAGGAGTAGACCCAAGTACTTAAAACACACAATAAGATAAAAGGATAGGGGCAGAAAGAATTTTAACAAGAAGAATACAGGACATTATTTTGCATCCAAAGGCACCTACAAAAATTCATAGTCCCTGCACACAAATGGTGAAATTTAAGTAACATTTTCTTTAGAGTTGGCAATAGTACATCTCTATTGTTGCCTGTGTCCCATAATTTTTGCTATTTTAAAAACAGCTTCACTGAAGTGTAATTGATATTTATAATAATAAATAGGACATTTTTAACGTGTGCAGTCTGGTATGTTTTGACATGTTTATATACCCATGCAACCATTACCACAATCAATCAATGAACATGTCTGTTTCCTACAAATGTTTTCTGGTGGTATTTTTAATCTTCCTTCTTGCATAGGCAACCTCTGATGCTTTCTGGTTTCAAATCTTATCTTGTTGTGTGCTATGTTTTTTTCCCTCCTATGACCACTCTTCAACTTTGTTCTTGGATATTATTACATTACTTGAAACCCATTTGATCCTTTTGGGCCTTGCATTTGAATTTTATTAGGTGAGACTTAACATTTAGTTGAGGGTGAGTTTTGCCCTACTGCTGAGGCAAAACTCTTTGATTACTCTACCTAATGCTCAGTGAATAATGGTGTTTTCCCACTGTGACTGGTGGGAATAGGTATTATTTCTTGGCCTTGTGTGATTTCTGAATATAATGCCCTATAATCCTTCACAGGAGTTTTCTAATATTTCTGAGATGATTGGTAGGCAGGCTGAAGACTCACCAGGTACCTACCAAGTATCTCTGGAGATCTGTCTCTGATTAGGCTTTTCTCTCTGGTATCCTGTCCTGATAACTCTGGCTATCCTGGCCTCCCTGGATCAGCTCCATGTCCTTAATTCCATAGAGTCACTCGCTCTGTTTGGGGGCACCTTCCTGTACTTCAACCTGGTAAGATCTCTTGCCAATAAGTTGGGCCATTATAGGGCTCACTTGTTTATTTCCTATCTCTCAGAAATCACTGATCTTCTTTGCCTAATGTCCAATGTCTTGAGAAACATTGCTTCATACTACTTTAAATTTTCTTTTAGTTTTTTCTGGTGAGAAGGTAAGTCTAGTATCTGTTTTATCATCTTGGCTAGAAAAGAAAGTTCTACTCAATATTGAACAGAAGTCATGGTGACGGTTGTAAAACACACACACACACATGACTGTACATAGACATGCAAATAACAGGTGTGACAATTGTGAAGGAAGAAACAAAACTGTCACTAACATGACATGGTTACCTAACCATGGTTACAAAGAAAAATCTATAGAATATACTGTCATGTTCATAACAAATACAAGAGTTCAGCAAGTTGCTGGAAACATGTTCAATATACAGAAAAAGAATAGCTATACTCTTTTTTTTTAATAATTTTATTGAATCATAATTGTGTACATTGGTGCAATCATAGGGCACAATGTGCTTCATGTACAATCAGAAATATTTTGATCATAAGAATAGCTATACTCTTAAAAACCAGCTATAAACAATTAAAAAAGGTAATTACAAAGACTCAATGTACCATCACAAAAAAATTATGAATTAATTAGGAATAAATCTAGCAGAATGTATATAAACTTTATGGAGAAAAATATAACATCCTACTGAAAAATATCTGAGAACACCCTCCAAAATGGAAAAATCACACTGTGTACATAGATTAGGAAATCTTAGTTGAGACGGTTATTTTAAATATATTTATCTATACATTTGTGCAATGGCTATAAAATATCTCAATGCTTACTATAATTAATATTATTATTATTTTGGTAAAACATTCATCAAAAGGTCTATAAAATTCACGTGGGAAAACAATGGCCAAAAAGAACCTAGATAATGTTGAAGAAGAAAAATATTCTTTTTTCCCTCCCTTCCTTCTTTCTTTTCTTTCTCTCTCTCTTTCTTGTTACTTAGTAGTCATCTAAGTTATCAGATGGAAGTATTTCCTTCTTAGGTATCAAAGTTACTGTAAAGCTGCTATATCAGTTAGGGCCTAGTCAAGAGACAGAAACCTTACCAGCTGTTTTAACAAAGAGGATTTGATAGAAGGAACTGTAAAGTATATGTACAATTGTTGGGGGAGGGTAAATAGAAGGATAAATAGGGAACAAAGGTTTCGCAGAGCCAGTGACGACAGGGGTTGTCTACTAAGTCTGGGACTAGGGAACAGAGGAAGCTGAAACTTGGAGTTCTGAGGGAACGACACCTCAGTTGGTGTCTCTGAGGGGGACATGATGAAGCTGGCTGGGCAAGAGTTGGGAAAACTGTCAGCCGGGTAAGCACCTGGCAGAGTTCCATGACAGCACTGCTGTTCCCTGGCTGAAAAATAAGGGTGGAGTGATGCTCACAGCAATACACGCAGACCGGCAGGAGTGAGGCCCTTATTCCTCTCCCAGCAAAGTCTAATAGGAGCAACTGGCAAAGCAAAAGAGGGGTTTGCAGAGTCCCTGCCCCAGAGTCACAAAGCAGAGTGCGGAAAGGCGAATTTGGTGCAAAAACACAATAATAATGTAATATCTGGAGATGCCACACAGAATTAAAACTCAACAAACTAGAGCAATGTTCCAAATCTACGAGACCAGACCTTCATGTAATAAGGGTGTTTAGTGAACTATTAGAGCTGAGACAACTTGCTATGGAAAGAGATAAAATGAGGTAGTTAACTTTACAACTTATTAAAAAATACATTCCGGATGTATTTGAATTATACATGTGGGAGTCAAGGATGTAAAACCTTCAGAAGAGCACCTGGGAGAACCTTTTTATGAGATGGTAATGGTGAAAAGGATCTTAAATACAACAGAATAAAATAAAGCCACAAGAGAGAATACTGATAGATGCCACTACATTAAACGAAAACTTCCGTTTGACAAAGAACATCTTGGACCCCGGGAGCAGAAAGTCTGAGAAGATACTTGCAGACCATATAATTTATAAAGGATTAGTATCTAGACCAGCAGTTCTCAACTTGTGTGTTGCTACCCCTTTGGGGGTGGAATGACCCTTTCACAGGGGTCGCCTAAATATATCCTGCATATCATATATTTACCTTATGTTTCATAACAATAGCAAAATTATAGTTATAAAGTAGCAACGAAAATAATTTTATGGTTGGGGGTCACCACAACATGAGGAACTGTATTAAACGGTCGTGGCATTAGGAAGGTTGAGAACTACTGGTCTAAAGTGTATTAAGACCCCTCCAAATCTTTAAGAAACAGAGAACCCAATAATGCCAAAGTACATGTAAAAACCATTCAAAGAAAGAAATCTGATATCCAACAAATTATAAAAATGTTCTCAACACCACTACTACTGGGTCAATTCAAAATATAACAGTGAAGGCTCGGCGCCTGTGGCTCAATGGGCTAAGGCGCCAGCCACGTACACCTAAGCTGGTGGGTTCGAATCCAGCCTGGGCCCGCCAAACAACAATGACGGCTGCAACCAAAAAATGGCCAGGTGTTGTGGCAGGTGCCTGTAGTCCCAGCTACTTGGGAGGCGGAGGCAAGAGACTCACTTGAGCCCAGGAATTGGAGGTTGCTGTGAGCTGTGATGTCACAGCACTCTATCCAGGGTGACAGCTTGAGGTTCTGTCTCAGAAAAAAAAAAAAAAAAAAAAATATATATATATATATATATATAACAGTGAAATACCATTCTGTAATTTTCAGATTGACACAATCAATAAGTCTGGCAACCCAAGCGTTGGTGAGGATGTAGAGAAATAGAAGTTCATTTTCTGATGAGAACGTAAATTGGTAAAACCACTTTGAACAGCAGTTTGGCATTCCCTAATAAAGTGGAAGAGATCCACGTTGATTATCTACCAATTCCATTTCTAAATATTTGTGCTGGAAAAACTCCCTTATGTACCCAAGGAGAACTATCTAAGAATTCTTACTGCTCTACTTTGTAACTACAAGAACGTAAAAGACACCAACATTTCACTCATTTAGGGACTAGTAAATAAATTGTGGTTTACTCACAATGTTATGATGTCACAGTTTAAATGAGTGAATGAGAGACATGCAAATTAAAAAAAAGGAAGTTTGAGAGAAGAGCAAGTTATTAAAAGATATTGCACACAAAAATTTTAAACAAAATTATATATATTTGTATATATATATAATGCACATATGCACATGCACATATAAAATATGATATATAGTATATACATCTATACAACAACTAAATTAACACAAACATATTCACGTTCCTTTGCACCCGTGCATTATTGGGGTTACTCCAGGGAAGGAGGAAAAAAGAGAAAGAATAACAGACATTGATGAAGGACAGTTTTTCAGTGTCTATAACATTTTATTTCTTTACAAAGAGTTTTAACGCAATATGATGAAATGTTAACATCTGTTTAATCTTGGAAAAGAGTATATGTGTGTCTGACACATTATTTTCCATATGTATGAAGTGTTGCATAACTAGAAAGAAAAACAGAAAAGATTAAATGAGATAATGTGCCCAACTGAGGCCACCTTGGTTTATTATCATTGTGATTTTAAATTGAGTGCTCAAGGTCATTGAGGGACCATTCTATGTTTGTTGAGTCCAAAGGAAACATCATGCCACATTTGGCATGGTTGTGTCTGCTGAAAGAGAGAATATCCTACAGGTTTTTGAAAACCATGCCACTCCTATGCTCCTCTGCTACTGGTTACCACCACTAATTTAGGATAACATTCTCATTTTACAACTGTGGACACTACAGCTCAGAGAAGAATAGTAATTAGTGCCCAGTAATCTTATCACATAGCATTTGTTTTGGAACTGGGATACTTTTAAAATTGGATTCTCAATTGTCTTTCTGGGCCATGTCATAGAGTGGAAGATATAGCCCCGCTAACGAAATTAGTTAGTGTCATTTTGAGCATGAGCCTGTGTTGCTTGGAGCAAACTGTTTGCCTTCTTAGAGTCTCAGATTCCACAACAACAACAAAAATATTGGGAGGATCAGAGGTATTTTATGGGGATGCTGGGAAGCTTTATGGGCTGACATAGAACAGAGCTCCTGGCTCAGAGAGGATCTCAGTCAATTCTGGTTCCTCAGCATGTCCTCCTCAGTGGAGTGGACTACCCAGACTTTCTCCACTTCTTGCTACACAGGAAGAATGCCTGATTTCTCACTTTCTGTTATCCTGTTGAGCAAACTTTACTCTGGCTCCAGAATTGACCTGAAGACTCAGAGCCGGCCATTTTGAGTTGTGGGAATTGGTAGTTGTAGGGATGAGTATGTGATTGAAACTGCATGGATGAATCAGTCTTGGAACTTTTGCAGTAGCTATTAGGAAAGACAAACACTCTTTCCATTAGGGTTGCTGAGCTGGGTTGATATGAATCTGGAGATTTCATTCAGTAACTTACCATCATGAGGGTAGAGTCTGCAGAGAGTGGAGACAACACAAATGAAAAAGGTGCAAGGGACAGGGAGACAGATTTCTGATGGCATTATTAAAAGCACCCAGATTCAGGCTCGGCGCCTGTGGCTCAACGGGCTAAGGTGCCAGCCACGTACACCTGAGCTGGTGGGTTTGAATCCAGCCCCAGCCCGCCAAACAACAATGATGGCTGCAACCAAAAAATGGCCAGGCACTGTGGCGGGCGCCTGTAGTCCCAGCAACTTGGGAGGCAGAGGCAGGAGACTCACTTGAGCCCAGGAATTGGAGGTTGCTGTGAGCTGTGATGCCATGGCACCCTATCCAGGGTGACAGCTTGAGGCTCCCTCTCAAAAAACAAAACAAAACAAAACAAAACACCCAGATCCAGCCACACCTGAAATACACATGGACCTTTCAGTTACATGATCCACAAGGCCATTTCCTCCTTCCTTCCCTTTTTCTTATTTTTGTTTTGTTTTTGTTAGTTTGTTTTGGCTAGTTTTGCCAATTTACAAAGAGTTGTAAAAACTCTTACAAATGAAAGAGTTAAAGTCCTTTGTGCCTCAAGGTTTCAGGCATATCATTGAATTTAAAATGATGGATGGGACATCAACAATCCTACCTACATCCTGGTTCATATTTTTTCTGCATTAGCACCAATGCCCAACTGTTCCCTATAGAGCAGTGTGCTAACTTCTTCAAGTTCTAGCTCAAGAAAATGCTGCCTGGTAATCTGTTCTGGGGGTCAGCTTGTAACTGTCTCCTGCTAGGACATAAATCTCTTTCATGCAAAGTATTTAAAAAGGAATAGAGAGTATAATTTTGTAAACCTGTGAAAGCCAGGTGAGTGATGCTATCATTAACCCTCACCCAGGCAAACTTCTGCAGTCTTCTGGAGGCTTAGGTGAGCCAGCTGATGGATAGCTGACTCCTGGTGTTCATTTAGACGTCTTGGCAGCTGGAACACACAGGTAGGAAAGAATGACGTGCCAAACACAACTGTTCCCAGATTCTTTTAACAGTAGGTACAGATTCCTATGGTCTTCAGGGACAGCTTTATTCCATCCCATAACTTGGCCCATCTAGGCAAGAGGCAGCTTCTGTACTGGTGGGATATAAAATCATTTTGATGTCACAATCCAGGTTATATTTCTGAGTTGAGCCCTGAATAACTATAGCCTTTCTGATAACCATGAACAGAGTGGTTAAGCTTATGGGTTTTGGAGTCAGGGTCCCAATAGTATTACTTTCACCACAAATATGGCCAATAATAGTGTCTACCTCCTTGGGCTGTGGTGAGGGTGAACGGATACCACACAGGTAAAGCACTTGACATTCCTCAGACACTACCAATGTTAACCAGGGAAAGAGCCAGAGGGTTGTCTTTGGAGGTAGTCAGGAAGAGCAGAATGGAAGACACTGGGTCCCACTGAAGCCAAGCTGAGAGGAGTCCTAACAAAGTGAGGGCCAGGGGTTCATGAAAGAGTAGAAAGGGGGGATCCCACAACTCATCCAGGGATGAAGATGTCAATTGTCAGGCCTGGCATCCTTCCATCTTTCCTTGACTTTTGTGGTCAGTCTGCAGCCAGCCAAGGGCACCTCTGCTGCAGAGGGCCCTTCTTCCAGGACTCTCCTGGGCCCTGCCACCCCACCGCTTACTCCAACAGAGCCATTTGTTATTGTCACAGGCAGCTGGAGGCAGTAAAGGAGCCAATCTCCCCAGAAATCCAGTTTCTTCTCAGTCTGGGAATTTCTTGGTGCAGCTGAGATCAGTGGAGCTGGGCTCTGGGGGTTGAGGGGTCCTAGTTATATGTTGAGTATAAATCTCATCTTATAATCTCAGGAGGAGAATAAATAGAATATAAAAATATATGCGGTTTTGGCTCGGTGCCTGTGGCTCAACGGGCTAAGGCTCCAGCCACGTACACCTGAGCTGGCAGTTTTGAATCCAGCCTGGGCCCGCCAAACAAGAATGGTGGCTGCAATCAAAAAATGGCTGGGAGTTGTGGTGGGTACCTGTAGTCCCAGCTACTTGGGAGGTGGAGGCAGGAGACTCGCTTGAGCCCAGGAATTGGAGATTGCTGTGAGCTGTGATGCCACAGCACTCTATCCAGGGTGACAGCTTGAGGCTCTGTCTCAAAAAAAAAAAAAAAAAATATATATATATATATACATATATATATATATGTGGTTTTGACTCAGCTGGTAGAACTGAACATTAGTCAGGTTGGCATTCTCTCTCTGCCTGGGGTCACATCTAAATTTGGAGGTGCCAAGGCCTCAGCAGGTGCCACTGGGAGAGAAGGAGGACAGAGCATTTGTTCTTGGTGTTGTCTCTGCTGGTTTCCCCTGTGATGGGAATCCTCATCTGGCCTTGTCTTCCATCCATAGAGGTCCCTGCTGTGTCTTCCTTCCTGCCCAGCTGCCAATTGGTTTAGTTCACACCATCTGTCCACCGAGGGCCCATAGAGACATTCTGTGGTTCTTATTCCATGCAGGGTCTTAGGCCAACTCTGCCTGCCTGTCTCAGGCTCACCTTCTCAGGATGTACACAGAAAGCTTTTCTGCTCTCACTCTGGCTTGGTGCAGGGACTCTGGGGTTCTGCCATATTCAGAAACTTTAGTCCTGGGATGGAGAATATGGGCCTTCTCTGCTTTTGAGTTCCCATAGATATCTCAGGGTTCTGCAATTCCTCCAGGCCCATGGATCAAAGCCAAACTCTCCTATCCTCTAATTTTCCTCCTCCCTCCTTCCCTTAAGCCTGTAAATGTTTATCTGGTCTGGGGAATGTGTTTTCTATGTTTTTGAGGGGAAATTCTAGGGTCACTGAGTGTCTTTGGCTCACAAAAGTCTTTGTGTTCAGAGCGTCAGAGCTGCAACTTGCCTTCGCTGGGCAGGATGCTGGCAACCCAGCTGCTGTGTGGGCAGAGGGAGCACCCTAGAGCAACAGGAACTTCTAGGAATGAAAACACACCCTCCCACACTAGTTAATATATCAAAGCTTTATTCCCCCAGAGTCTGCAAAAGGCCTTAGCAGAACACATAAGAAAAACTCCTCACTTTGGTTCCAGGTAGATGTTTCCTTTTAGAGATAAGTTTCTGGGCCTCAGTTTGGCTTTCTGGGAAAGGAGAAGGGTAAATTGTGTCTTGAAATGATGCAATTGTAATTTCCGTTCCCCCTAGAGTTCTCCTGCACCCTGCATGCCTGCATGATTTTTGAAATGTGTTTGTGGCAGAAGGTCCACTGACGGAGGAGGCAAGAGATCTGGATTCAATGTGTCACTCATGGCCCGGGGAACTTGGGCGTGTCACGCGTTATCTCTGGGCTTAGCTTCCCTTGTGTAGAAGAGGAGGAGTGCCACCACAACTACCCCTTAGAGTTGTATTTAAATTAGGTGAAGAGAGCTGTGAGCACACCATGAAAAACTAGAAAGCACCATAAACAGTAACAAAACGTTGAGTTTGCCCAGGAGAAGTCTCCTCAAGGAGGCCAGTCAGGCCTAGCTCCTGGTCATTTTCTTGGAGAGGCCACGGGACACAGTTGTCATGAAATTAGACTTGCTGGGCTTGAATGCCAGACTGCAAATCAGTGACCTTCGGCAAGTTAGTTAGTCCCTTTTGATGTCTCATTTCTCCCATTTATAACGTGGGATTTACCATAGTGTCTATTTCCCAGAGTGAGAGATTCTGGCATAGAAATGGCATGAGGGTCTGCAAGAAAGGAGGGAAGGCCAGTCCAGCAACAAGGAAAGACTTTAATAGAGGGAGAAGCAGAGTGGAGACTGATGAGGTGTCAGCTCAGCTCCCACATGTATAAGACTTATCAGTATAGCTGGAATGGGGAAGTGATCCTGGAGTCCCACCAAGGGCTCTTCTCTACTGTGGGTGGGGATCATGGACATATCCTGAGGGTCAGGATTATGGGTAGGGCATTTCCAGGAACTCTGGGTGGACTCTTCAGAAGTCTGGGGTGGGGCGGGGGAGGAATGTTGGTTTCTGGCCTGATTTTCTAAAATGGCTGCACTCTTGTCACTCTTGTCAGAGGATTCCTTTCCTACATAGAGTTATTTTGAAAATTAAGTAAGATAATGTATGTAAGTGCTTAGATCTGTTCCTGGAACATCGTAAGTGCTCAGTAAATGCTAATTATTGGTAACTAACAGGCAGGCAATGGTTTTTAGTCATGGAGAGATTAGCCCTGCTACGTATGTTTTCTTGTCTTAAAAACTTAGTCTTTAAATCAAGTATTGGAGACTTTTTGGCCTTTGATCTTCAGCCTGTTTTGCCTTTCAGAATCTGTGTTTTTACAGCCCCTGGAATATTGGCATATTGAGCTTAGCACAAGTGTGGGACCTGACAGTGAGTATTTCCTCTCTGTCTCTCCTGAGTATCAGCCCCTGGTTTGTGCCTCTGTGTCCTACTCTTCACCTCGGTCTGTCCACTTCCCTGAGACTGTGTCTGACCTCATGTGCCACTGTGCTGTGGCAGGGGCTGCCTCTAAGATTTCCCATGCGGTAGCCTCTGAATTTGCTCCCTAGAGAAGGTATAGCTTACCTGCTGAGAGTTCCCAGCCATGGGCAGACAACTCCATTCAGAGTGCTTGTGATGGCCTTTAGTAGTTTTAAAATATGCCCTTCAGTCTGGCCCTTTCTGCTTAGACCTGTGGCACCGGCTGGAAAACTATTTAGCAAATCCATTACTTCCTTTTTCTGGGGACACAGCTAACTCCATTTCATGTGGCTGTGTGACTGAGTTCTCTCCAACAGAACATGAGCAGAAGTGGCAGGAATCACTTTTGACCTGGCCTGTAAACTGTCTCATGCCTGTTTGTCTATGTACTTTCCCTGGTTGCTGATTTGATGTCGATGAGCACAGTAAAATGGGAAGGCAAGCACTGGAGGTGGCAGAGCCAAAACATGGAGGGAGCCTGGGTTCTTAGAGTCTCTCAAAAGATTGATGTGTAGCCAGGAACAACTGTGTTGGAACTGAGCAAGTCAAACACTTTCGCTGTGTAGAGTCATTGCAGTTTAAGGGATTGTGGGAAGGATTAATCCTTAATCTAAATAATCCACATGCATTGCCTGGGGTCTATCAGTAATTCACTCTATGTTTAATGCCTCCTCAATGGTTTTCCTTCCCCAAATCTCATTCCACATGGTTTCCAAAGCAATAACACAAGTAGGAAAGATTAACCAAAGTCGCTCACTCTCTTGTTCCTAGATCTTTCTCAAATTCCCTTAGGATAAAGCCCAAAGCTGGTCATTCCTACCTCCTGATTTATTTTCTACTTGTCTTCCTGTTGAACCCTGTAAAGTTTCAAAATACAAAAGTCAGAGCACTCCAAACATAGCTTTATGCATGAAAGAGAACACAGATATCACCTATTGTGTATGGAAACAGATACTGGCGATTCCAATGACATGGGTAGGTGAGTTGCAATTTCACTGAGTTGAGGGAACAACTTGGTCCCTAGCTGCCTTTATACTCACCTATTTATATGATTTGCTCTTATCAAGTCTTACAAGAGACAGCATAAAGAACACACACAACCACAGCCACATGTGAAGACACTGACTTGAGTGACAGGAGGCATTACTCACCATCCTCCACTATGTCTCCATCACCTGCTCCTCTGCTACCACCACACCAAATGAGCCACTCCTTTTCATTCCTTTGGTCTCTGCCTGGGAGCCTTTCCATGCCTTACCCTCTGGGGAATGCCCCAGTCATTCCCTAAATCTCCCCTAGAAGTTATCCTTCTAGCTGAGCATCTTCTACTTCCTCCTAAGGCAGGTGAGTCATATCTTCCTCTATTAAAGCTCTGTGTGCAAGCTCTCCAGCTCAGTACTGCCCCTAGTTACCTGGTTAGGTATCTGTTTCTCTCACTAGACTATGGGCCTGGAGGAGACGAATATTAGTATTCACACAGCAGTATTCTACAAATATTGAATGACTGAATAAGTACAGGTCTGTATGTCTAGATGCAATTCAACCAAAATATTGGACCTTACATGCACATATGTTGACAGGCTAAAGGCTGGTCAACTCGCATCTTTCCCGCTGCCTAGAAAGACCACAGATATGGCATGGAAGACAAAGATAATTTATTCCAGTTCTCCTGGCTTCTATCAGTAGCTGGAATGTGGAGCCTCATGTCAGTTGAGTTAAAAATGACACATTCTCCTGTGCACTAAAATACATTAGAAAAATTAAGACATTAAGCATTGGAGAAGTTCAGAAAATAAACATTCAGCTGTGTACCTACCATTAGGATGCAATAGATATTGATATTTTGCCATATTTACTTGGAGCTTCTGTTAAATAAATGTAATGGATAGAGCTGGAGACTCCTCTCAGGCATCCCCTCCTCTTCCTTCCCCAGAGACAACCTATTCTGAGGTTGATATGTGTCCTTCCTATATGTTTTTGTCCTTTTACTATGCAATATACAACATTTAAAAATGTTACATATATACATATAAAATATATGCAGATTTCTGAGTTTGCCCTCTCCCATCTTTTTTTTTTTTTGGTTGCAGCCATCATTGTTGTTTGGTGGGCCCAGGCTGGATTTGAACCCGCCAGCTTAGGTGTACGTGGCTGGCGCCTTTGCCCGCTGAGCCACAGGCGCCGAGCCTTCTAATTTAGTTTTATCAGTTCTTGTGAGATTCATTTTCACTGTTGATATTATTATAACTAGTTCAGTACAGTTTTTGTTAACATCTGAGCTATGTAGTGTTCATTAATTTTATTTCTTAAAACTTTGTCTTACCTCATCTTTAAATTTGCCTAGTTTTTTTTCTTTTTTTTTTTTTTGAGATAGAGTCTCAAGCTGTCACCCTGGGTAGAGTGCTGTGGCATCACAGCTCACAGCAACCTCAAACTCCTGGGCTTAAGCGAGACTCTTGCCTCTGCCTCCCAAGTAGCTGGGACTACAGGCGCCCGCCACAACGCCCGGCCATTTTTTGTTGCAGCCGTAATTGTTGTTTGGCGGGCCTGGGCTGGATTCGAACCCGCCAGCTCAGGTGTATGTGGCTGGAGCCTTAGCCCGCTGAGCCACAGGTGCCGAGCTGCCCTCTCCCATCTTTAAAAATAAAAAATAAATAAATAAAATATACACAGATTAATATATGTATGTGTGTATAGTATCATATTGTACATGTCAATATTGTGTTTTTTTGAGACTTATGTTTAGTTGCATGTAGATACAATGAATTAATTTGAATTGACAAAAACTGCTCCACTGTATGGGTAGATCAGTGTACTCTCCATGTGCCTACTTAGAGATAGTTGTTTTCATTTTTCACTATTATAAACCACTTGTAAAGAAAAAAATCTTTATTTTCTTGCATGCACAAAACAGGTTCTAACAGTCAGAACCATTCACCCATAGAACTGGCTGCTTCCAGAGGTGAGGGGCTTCTAGTCCCTGCCACTGATCATAGAGAAGTTATCAAGAAATTCTATAAAGGGCCCAGCATAGTAGCTCATGTCTGTAATCCTGGCACTTTGGGAGGCCAAGGAGTGAAGATTGCTTCCCTTGAGCTCAAGAGTCCAAGACTGGCCTGTGCATGAGTTCAGGAGTTTGAGGCTAGCCTGAGCAAGAGCAAGACCCCATCTCTACTATAAAATAGAAAAATTAGCTAGGAATTGTGGTGAGCACCCAAACTCAGGAGGCTGAGGCAGGAAGATCAACTTTAAGCCAGGAGTTTGAGGTTGCTGTGAACAAGGGTGACCCCATGGCACTCTAGCCTGGGCAACAGAGTGAGAGTCTTCCCCCCTCCCAAAAAAAAAGCCATAAAGGGGTTTCCTTCACTGGTAAGTTGAATCCAGTGATGCTAAGTTCCCCTTCAACCCTGAAGCTCAAGGTTTTAATGGCTTTAGGAATAAAAGCACCAAGTAAGTCAGTCCAGAGCTTCCTCTGAATTCTGAGGTCACAGGGAAAATGCAACAGAAGCTGATCCTGGGGCAGCGGTGCGAAGGGTCTTCTGTCTGTGGATGCCTTCGTGCTGGAGGCAGTATCTATTGAAACTGTCATCCCAAGCTCTGTTCATTCAGTCATTTGACAAGTGTTTATTAGTACCTGTTATGTACCAGGCATTGTCTTAAGTGTTAGGTTTATATGGTGAGAAAAACAAAGTCTCCTGTGGAGTTTATGATTATATTATGTAT
Source organism: Arctocebus calabarensis (assembly GCA_963573935.1). Classification (NCBI taxonomy): domain Eukaryota; kingdom Metazoa; phylum Chordata; class Mammalia; order Primates; family Lorisidae; genus Arctocebus; species Arctocebus calabarensis. The sequence goes on along the minus strand of CAUYON010019635.1, from coordinate 13,597 downwards.
TATAAAGTGGTGCTGTTCTGGACTGAATTTTGTCCTGTAAAATTCATACGTTTAAGCCCTAACTTTCAGGATTATAACTGTGTTTGGAGCTAGGACTTTTAAAGAGGTGATTAAATAACAGTGAGGCCCATATTGTGGTCCTTAATCCAATCTGAGTATTTTTATAAGAGGAGGAAATTTGGACACAGCAAGGAAAGACACCAGAGATGCACCGGCATAGAGGAAAAAACCAGGAGAGGCTGCAGCAAGGAAGTGGCTGTTCGCAAGTCAAGGGGAGAGGCCTCAGAAGAAACCACTGTTCTTAGACTTAGGATGTGATGACCAGAGCCCTGGAACTTTTTAACTGACTACTTGACTTTATGAGTTGTTTTCAAGAAATGGTGGCAGTTTCTGCAAAGTATAGGAGCTGAGATTCAGACAGCCTCAGCCACAGACTTCCTGCCACCAAGACTGACCATCCCTCATTAACCTGTAACTTCTGAATTAAACAACCTGCCCTGAAGCACACAGCCCCTCATTAGTTTCAGTACAGCCTGCCCCAGAGCATGTAGCCATATTCCACAATCCTCTCCTCTTCCCCCTTCCCTGAACAATACAAGGAGCCTAAAGTTCATACAAACGTAGGATGGTTCTTTGGAACACCCGTCCGCCATCTTGTTGGTTTTCTGGCCTTCCAAATAAAGTCACTTTCCTTGTCTCAACACCTTGTCTCTGGACTTACTGTTGTACTGTGAGTGGTATGAGCTTGGATTCTGTTACCAAATAATTGGGGTAGGGTACTAGGACTGATGTCTACTCCATTGCTCTTTCATTTTGTAGGAGAAAATATTTCCTTTTCAGACAAAGCTTGATGGGTTCCTGAAATTTACATAGAGCTAAAAGCCTGGTGTTCATTCTTTTAGAGAAACCTGCTGGATTCTATAGACATCTCCTGTGTGGTCAGACGCAGGACACTATGTCCATTTCTCAGGGGCCCAGCTCCATCAGACCCTCTCCTCCAGGACCACCCTACCCAGCTATGGGTAAGAACCTGCCTGGCCCTTCAAGCCTCCTTCCACTGGATAAATTAACCTAACTGTGGAGAGTTAATTTGTCTGACTCTAAAGTGCATTCAATAAGTGTAAAACAAAACTAATTGGTTCTCTTCCATACAAATTTAATCATACCATAAAATGTGATCAATGCAAATAAAAACCATTGAGTAAGTTAAGTGCTAAGGATCCATAAAGGGGAAAAAATGGTCCTAGCTCATGATCGTATGAATCGAAATCCTGATGTGTAGTCACTTGTGCATTAATCATCTTGCATGCTAGGGCTGACAATAGCTGGGCTATGTTGAAGAGATGCTGAAAATTTCCTTCTTTTGTGCCAATTGTGTGGAGGAGATAATTCTCATATTGATTTGGGGGTACGTGTTATCAGCTAATACGTTTTGGATAATATTCATTTGGGCACGTATTTGTGCATCTGCCACTCACACATTGCTTGCAGGCACTGCTCAACTTTCTTTGTGCTGAGACTGACTGTCGTCATTATAGAGAGGGTCTGGGGTTTATGAATTGACATCCAATGCACTTCCCAAAGGGTCCGATGATGCAGATGGGGAAGTGGAGGGCTCTTGTGTGCATAATTTATTTGGGAAAGACAAAGGCGGGTAGAATTTGGTGACTTGTGAAATGTCAAACCTAGTGCTTTGTTTCATTGTCACTCCCTACCAGAGAGGCAAAAGGAGGCATTAACATCATTCACCCTTGTTCTTGTAATAGACACACTGTTGGTTCCTTTCTATGCTAGCTGGAATTTTCAGGCCTTACCTGGAAGTTCAGCCCTGTTCAGACTCTGAATAAGACCTATTAGTACTGGGTCCATGGGGAAGGGCCCCCTTGCAGTCAATCTTCTGTCATAGATATGCACCTGGGGCAGCCTCTCCAAACTCCTGCCCAGGGGACATGATTGTGCTTCTGTTTTGCATTATGATCAAAGCTTTTACCAAGCTCAGGCCAAATCAGTCTGGTAGAACCAGGTCATTACTACCTATGATACGCACATATCTGTGAATGCTGAGCATCACCATGGCCTGTGATGAGCTGACGCTGTGTAACTGGAGCACTTAGATGTGGATCTTATGCTGACTGTCATGGTTCTCTGATGAAGTCAACTTCCTATTTTGTTCCCTCCTACCTCCCCATGGTCATGTGATATAAACTGTGGATTGTCACTAATGCTCATTCCCCTCTTCTTCCACAGCAATAAAATACATGGGGACATGTAGATGCTCAGTAAGGTACTGCAATTTCAAGCCTCCCTTGCAATTAGGCGTGGTGTGACTAAGTTTCTTTCCCATGGAATATAAACAGACAAATGTGAGCCCCTTTCAGTACTGACTCATAAAATCTCCAATGGGCATGCCTTTATGCTCCTTCTCACTTCTTCTGCTAAGGAATGATAATGATCACAGACATCTCTGAAGTGTTTAAGAAGGAAAACTTACCACCATTCTGGGATCCTGAATGTCAACGTGGAGCAGAGCTCTCTGCCAATGTGAAATACCTTCCCTAAACTGACCAGGTGAGGGAGAAACAAACTTCTGTTGTGTTTGAGCCTTTGCATTTTGTTCTATTTGTTATAGCACCTATGCTAACCAATGCATTCCATTATGCCTCCTCTCTGTAGACTGGATTGTATCTGTAAGTCTTACACAAACTGGCCAGTCCTAATTACTCCCTGCTGAAATTCTAGTTCTTTGATCGCATCCATTCAGCATTTTCTCATCTCCGATGGAAATTGCATTTTTTCCTGAGTATAAAAATATTACAAACACATATTGTAAAAAGAGACAATAAAGATTTGTATAAAGAATAAAGTTTAAGTCACTATTATTACTTTAGTCAGAGATAATCACATTGAGCCTTTTTCTTTATATTTGTGCATTTTCACAAAGTATTTTTACTAAAGTATAGTATATATTACATGAATAAAATTCAAATATTACAAATAGGCAGATTGATGAATTTTCACAAGGTGAATACACCCTTGTAAACCAGCAAGCATATCAAGAAACAGAACATTCTCGCAGTCAAGAAACCCACCTCCATTCCCATTCTAAATGCTGCTTCCAAAAGTAAATATTCTTTTTTATAAACTAAAAATTGATCAAGTATTTTTATAACTGATTTTTTTTTTGCAGTTTTTAGCCAGGGCTGGATTTCAACCCGCCACCTCTGGCATATGGGGCCGGCACCCTACTCCTTTGAGCCACAAGCGCTGCACTTTTTGTAACTGATTTTTAAATAAAAATTATTAACATAAGCTTCTTTTCATGTTAATGTGTATAGACAGCCACCATAATCTTTCAAGATTAATAATATCCCATTTAATTACTATATAAAAATTTATTTAATATTATAGGTTTTATTTATTTATTTTTGATATTGAAAACAGTTTTACAATGAGGATTATTATATGTAAATATGTCTTTCTACACCTTTCCCTCCTAAACCAGCAGTCATAGAAATTGACTTCTTGGATCAAAGGATACTTCAGGGATTTCAAAAAATATATTTTATCTGGATACAGTAGCTCATGCCTATAATCCTAGCACTTTGGGAGGCTGAGGATTGCTCGAGGGAAGGAGTCCAAGACCAGCTTGAGCAACATAGCCAGACCCTGCCTCTACAAAGGAAAAAAAGAAAATTAGTGAGGCATGACAGTACACACCTGTACTTTTGACTACTCAAGAGGCTGAAGCTGGAAGACGGCTGGAGCCCAAGAAGTTGAGGCTACAGGTAGTCATGATTAGACCACTGCACTCATTTCCCTGCTTCTGATCATGTTCCCTGACCTTCTTTGCAACTAGTATGGTCATGTGACCTAGATCTGACCAATCATAGTACCTTTGGTGTGAGAACATGATACAGTCAGGACCAACCAGAGTTCTTCCCTGAAATTTATACCCAAACAATAGAATAGAGACTTCTCTAATCTGTTATTTGGGGTATGCTGTAAGGAAGTGAGTTTGGGGCTGCCTGTGGCTGTTTTCCCCATAATATGGAGAGTTTCTGTTGTCATTCCTGTTTTTAGAATAAAACTAGAAACAGAGATAAAACACAGGGCTTGAAAAAGTAGGAAAGAAGCATTTGGGTAAGGCTGAACCCTTGAAGCTGTTTTTTTGTTTGTTTGTTTGTTTGTTTTGTGGTTTTTGGCCGGGGCTGGGTTTGAACCTGCCACCTCTGGCATTTGGGGCTGGGGCCCTACTCCTTTGAGCCACAGGTGCTACTCAAAGCTCTGGGTTTTATAGGTCTTTGATTATAGGAGCTACCTTAGTGTCCTTCCTAGTTTCCTGAGACACTGAATTGCTCTTTTTCTTAAGTTGGTTTAAGTTTATATTTCTCTAACTCATAACTGAAGGAGTTGTGGCTATAACATACTTCCATATAAAGATTAAACCCAACACAGGGAGAAGTTTCTGACATACTATTACACAGAAACCACAAACCACTTTAAAAAGATAGATTTTTTTGTTTGCTTTTTGGAATGATGTATTTAGTCATATCCAGTGTTGAAAAAAATCAAGGTTAGTCCTTAACTAGCCTTCAGTTGAGGAGGGGATTTCTCTTGTTCCACCCTGGCAATGATGTTCAAAAGTTCTTTATAATTTATCCAAATGCAAGGGTATCAAAAGTATTTAGAACTTTGTCAGTAGGCAGGAGGTGTAAGAATTATGCTAGTTATAGAAGAGAATGCTATGGTCGCTCAAAGCAGTATTGTTGACCTGTTGACTGACTTTGAGAACAGACAAATAAAACCCCAGTAATCACAAATAAGACCCCAGTAATTTCCGTATTTCGCAAGCAGAATGTCTATCATAGGTTAATCCCAACCAAATGAGGGCTGGTTGTGCCTTCTTTGCACTTCAGAAGATAAGGTTTTGGAAAAGGGTGCAGCTATAGTAGTTGACTCAGGGGTTCAGGAGAGAAAGAGAAGCCCCAGTATATATATGTGGAAAGTCCGAGGAAGCCCAGGTCCAGCCAAGTGGTCTGTGTCTGTGGGCTATGTGTGTTTCATGATAACTGAACGCTCAGGGAGACATTAGAGAAGTATCCCTGGGAAGGTACTCATCCAGGAGTGTTCTTGTCCTTCACTGGGAATGTGGCAGGACAGGGAAGCATCTTCTCTCAGAAGTATTCTGAATAATCAGAGAAGTTCACTAGGCTGGGGCAGAGGAGCAAAGAGGGGCAAAGGCAGGTCTGGTGTATGGAGGACAGGGTCCAGAGCAGAAACACAATCTATGACCTCCTATGCAGCAACCAGCCCAAGATAGTTCTGGAACTCAATGATCTCATTTCTAAAATGGGCACTAGAAAACTCATGTTAGTGAATGGCAACTTGTCAGTAATGGACCTAGAAACTTGGAATCAGACATTCATCCTGTGGGAAGGTTACTAAGAGGGAGGAAGCTGCCATACAGTAGCAGAAGCGGAAGAGCTAAGGTTTCAGGATTTCTCTTCATAAAACTCCCACTCCCCAAGGCCTTTATGCTTTATTATTCCTGCTTTAGGCTTTATTATTCCTGCTTTCAGAAACTCCCTTCTCTACTCCTATTCAGCCTTCAGATCTCAGGTTAAGTGCTGTTCCTCTGGGAAGGTTTCCCTATCTATGCTTACCCCAGACCAGATTAAACTCTATGAACTCCTACTTCTACTCTCAGCACATATCGTTGTGTGTTTAATTATTTGCTCCATAACCATCTTTGGTTGGACTGAAAGCTTTTTTTATTTACAACACATGGTTGGCACTTAATGTTTGTTGAACAAGTGAAGGAAAGGTGGGTTTGGGATACCTTTTTGTGGCTCATTAGGGATGGGATTCCGGGTCAAGTTCATGGAATGGAGAGATTTGAATTCTTCCATCCTCAAGATTGGACCCAGAGTAGGGTAGAGCTCAGAAGTGGAATGATACCTGGACCCCAAACTCTCTCTATAGCTGGGTAGTACAATATAGGCAGGGAGATGGACTGTATTCTTCCTGGACGCTCTTCGTTCCAGATGAGCTGAGAAAGGCTATATATTTAAGGATTAAATAGTTGCCTCTAGAGTGCCCATATTGTACAGCTCTTGGGTTTTTCAGATACTCACTCACAGACGATTCTTTCTAGCACTCTAGTCCCTGCCTCGGAGTCTCTCTTCGACTTCCTGGAATCGCTTCCCCCTGTATTGCTGGGGCTTTGCCTAATTCCCTGTGATTTATCACCACAACACCTCTTGCTGCTGCACTCTTCCATTTGTCTGCTTTCAATAATTATTTAAGCTTTATTAGGTATTTATCAAGTAAACTGTCGGCCTCTGAAGTTTGCTTATTGTAGCCAGAGGTTTAGAAGGGCAATTTGTATGCATCTCAGAGCTCACATGACAAATCCTCTCTCTGGATTGAAATTATGATATGAACATGATGTTTTATGAGATAATAGAATGAGGGACCCCAATTCTAGGATTGGAGATACATACATACATACAGACATACATATATTTTTTAATTTTTAATTTTTTTCATCTCTGATCTTTCTTGAGAAAGAAATATGTAAGCAGCTCAGATGGTGGGTATTGAAAGATGGGTGTAGAAATATACTCACGCGAGGGAGTTGAGAAAGAACAGATGAATAGTTCAGCTCAGATGGCCTTTAAATTCATGAGGTTGAGTACAAGCCAAGTTAAACACCACTGAGCTCTGTAGTTCCCTAAACTCTGCCGAAATGGAAGATTAATCTGGCTGCAAGGCACTGAAGGGGTGCTGCCAGACGGGGCAAGCTAGGAAGGCAGAAACCCTGTGAAGACTCCGTCCCAACAGTGTAGGCGGGGAACAATGTCCTGACTCACCACAGAGGCAGTGGTACGAACTCAGAGGGCAGAGACCTATAAAAGTGCAAACCTCCCCTTATGATTGCAGCAAAAGGAGTTGTACTTGTTCCCAGTTTGCAGCAACCATAAGGGGCAGGTATTTTTAATGTCATTGTGTTCATAGGTGGAAATGGAAGCTCCAAATACTCATGGAACAGGACATCTGTTACTTTGGCTTGTTCTGATTGTCTAGCATCTCTTCCTTCCCTTTTCGGTTACAGTAGCCACGTTTCTTTTTTACAAACTCATTCATTCTCCATTCCCAGTTTACAAATTCAAATATGCCCGAATTTGAATATGCCTCCAACTTCAGAGGTAGGTATGTGACCAGCCTCAGTCACTTTTCATGTATGGACTCTCCTCCTTAGAATGATCGGCACCTATTCCTGCGAGGTCTACAAAGTTACGTAAGCCAGGGCTATAAGGGACCTCCACAAGAGCAGGATCTGGCTAACATCAAGGCTGATGGAAATGAAAAGAGAATTGAGAAGAGTCTGTTTTGATCTAATGAATTATCTAGGCCTGGACCTAAACCTTCCAGGAAAGCCCACACCTATATTTTTCAGTTACATGAAATACAAAGAGCCTGTATCATTGTAATTAGCATTCCTATAATTATTGTTTCTATTATTATTATTTTCATATGTCATTTTGAGTGGTATTTTCTGTCACTATAGCCAGAAGAACCTTGATCAATACAGTCATTCAGCTGGAATGGTAGAAATGGAGGTAATGGTAACAATGGTCTTTTTGGGATCTGACATTGTGCATACTTCCTGCTGAGCATATTGTGAGGGAGAAGCACAGAGGAAAAGGTACAGCAGAGAACTCGATTCTGGCCGGGCACGGTAGTTCATGCCTGTATCCTAACACTCTGGGAGGCTGAGGCAGGAGACCAACTTAAGCAAGACCGTCTCTCTACTAAAAGTAGAAAAATTAGCTGTGCATGTGGCATGTGCCTGTAATTCCAGCTACTTGGGAGGCTGAGGAAGGAGGATTGCTTGAGTCCATGAGTTGGAGGTTGCAGTGAGCTATAATGAGCCCATTGCACTCTCGCCTGGGTCACAGAGCACGACTCTATCTCAAACACCCCCCTCTTCCAGATTCCCATCATGTGGAAATCACCTAGAAGCCAGTGCACAAGGTAAGTGGCCTTGGACCACATCTGCTTCAGAGGCTCATCTGTCAGTGGCCCCTTTGTACCTCAGAGCCACATTTTTACTGAGGACATTAATTCATGATTCTACAAACGTGCTTTGTAAATGAAAAGATCTGGAATTATGTTGCTGTTACTATTCTTACTGTTATGATTCTCCATTGCTGGGATACCTCAGAGAGGCCAAATACCCATCTGTCCCAGGTATCAAATTGAAGTGACAGACAGGTTGCTAGATTAGACGGTCTGTAAGGGTCATTTGCCTTCAGGAATCTCTATGAAGGGAATTTATATCTTCAGTGGTGCCTAGGAGCCTGGAGCTTGCTGTACAAAGGTATAACTCATGACATCTTACTGCAGCTTTGTGGGGTAGAATGTCTGCATTTTACCCCCCAGGAAGCTGCAGATAATATTTCAAGATCACATAGGGGGTCAGTGGCAGACTGGGAGATTGGGTTTATAATCAGTTCTGTTTGACTCTACAGAGCTTGTCTTTGCCTGGAGATGGTCTGCCTCAGGATTCAGAAAAGTAGTAGTGTGAGAAACTCTCAACATTGATAGAAAGAAGGGAAAATACCTGAAATAAGGGACTACCCCAAATCAGGGAAAAAATAAAGTGTTTCCATGATTTACCTAAGACCAACAAGTAAGTAGAATGTTTAGATTGAGCTCCTGACCTGGCCTCCCAGAAGTCTTGTCTTTGTGAAAGCCTTTTCATTCATTCATTCATGGGACACTTATTTAATAGCTACTATGTGCAAGGCTTTGGACCAAACTTGTGAAGGTGAATTGTTTACTTGACTGTCTCTTTCCTCAAGGAACTCCGTCCACTGGGAGATGTAGTACTACAAATAACCCACTCTAGTACAATGTGGTGAGCTATAAATTGGGCTATGATCAAAATGCTTATAATAGGGACAGAATAAATAGGAATGACTTCACAATGAGGAAATCATGGACGGGTTATAAAGGAGGAGGGATGTCTGAGCTGGTCTTGAAGAATGGTAGGAGTTCAGCGCACTGACAGTGGCACTGATGTGTATACTAGGCTTAGAGAACGGCCCAGGAAAGGTGGAGAGGAAAAGAAGCACATGTGGTTTGTGGGAGCATGGAAGGTGGGATGTGCAGAAGGTGGGATATGCAGAAGAGCTCAGGGAGTTCAGCAGGGCCACAGGATGAGTGAGTGCTGGCAGGGAGAAAGGTTGAATTGCTAGACTTTCAACATTAAGTAGCAATGTGCTTGAGTCCAGATGAAGAAAGGACGAGATGTCCAAATATCTCCATTTCTTTCTCCAATATCCTTGATCTTCAAAGGGCCACATGTTTTGTTTTGGTGGATGTTTGGGGATTCAGAGTCTGTAGAGAATTTTTTGGGGATGCAAGAGAAAGAAGGACAGGCCATATTGAGGCTGCACCTTGGTGGTGATTCAGTAGGGTGAAGTCAGTTTAGTTTTGCTTTATCCATTCCCAACTAGGATGTCAACAGCTAAAATGGGATGGCAATTAGTCAGAAACCAGAAGCACTTGGTCTGATGTAGCAGGTTGTGAATTCAAACAGACTCCTGGTTTCATGAATTTCTAGCCATATCAGCTTCAACAAGAGTCTTCTACTCTGGCTCGGCGCCTGTGGCTCAAAGGGCTAAGGCGCCAGCCACGTACACCTGAGCTGGCGGGTTCGAATCCAGTCCCCGGGCCTGCCAAACAACAATGATGGCTGCAACCAAAAAATGGCTGGGCTTTGTGGCGGGCACCTGTAGTCCCAGCTACTTGGGAGGCGGAGGCAGGAGACTCGCTTGAGCACAGGAATTGGAGGTTGCTGTGAGCTGTGATGCCACAGCACTCTATCCAGGGGGACAGCTTGAGGCTCTGTCTCAAAAAAAAAAAAAAAAGAGTCTTCTACTCTCTGAACCCCAATTTCTTCACTGTAAAGGAAGGGGGGTATTTTCCACAGGAAGATTTTCAGTATTAAAAGAATTATGAATATAATACATCCCGCATTGTGCTGGGTATATAGCAAGTGCTTGATCATTAGGGTTTATGTTTTATTGCAACAAGAAAACAACACATGCAAAGTGATGGCTGCAGCTTGCAGACCTATCTTGAGGTCCTGGAATTGGCTTTGTTATGTCAGGTCCTTTTTCCTATTAGTGGATGTGCAGGAGGTTATGGTGAACATAGCAGGATAGGGGACCCCATGCAAGAAGGTGCTTAGCACAGGGGCTGGCACATAGTATGTACTCACTTAGTTTTATAAATCTGGAGAATGAAGGTCCAAAAGTCCACAGGAATAAATATTCTAGAAAGCAACATGACAGATGGTTCGCTCAGGAGTGGCAAAGAACAGCCTGTCGACTGCTGCTCCGACTTCCCACACCTAGCACAGAAATCAGGGGTTTCTGCTGTAGTGTTTCTGAGGCCTCAGTGGGGTCACGATATGCCACTCCTGGAAAATTCTGAAACTCACTCTCCCTCCCTCCCTTCCTTTTTTTCTTGCCTATTCTCCTCCATTTTCTCCTCCTTCCCTCCTTCCTGCCTCCTTCCTCTGTCTCTTTTCTCTTTTCCCTTCTGTGCTCCCTCCTCCTTTTCCTTTCTTCCTCTGTGCATCACAGCTTGCTCTGTGTTCCTTGGTCACAAGGATGCCAGGCACAGTTGGCATCGTCAAAGAAGCCAAAGACACACCCGGAGAGCCTTGGTAACAGAGTGGGCCTCTGCAGCACCAGGGTACAGGCCTTTGCTCTGCCCACTCTGAGCTAGCATCTCCTGAAGGCTCCGTTGGCCCCAGCTGTGCCCAGAGCAGGCCCATCTTGGAAGCCTCAGGCCTGGTAATTGTCTCCATCCTGCCTTGGGTGACCCTCTTGCCCTAGGAACCACCCTACCCTTGAAGTTTCCCCAGCATACTGGCTCAGTTTTATCCCTGACCAACTTGGCTCTTTGGGGGCATGGGTGGAAGGGTTGCTTCTAACTTCCTATCTTGTTCTTCAACCATTTGCTTCCTTAGAACGTTTGGAAGCTGGAGCCACTGTGATGCTAATGGCCTGACTTCCTATCACTGGCTATATCCTCCTGCAGTCCTGCCTTGCCTGCACAGATGCTCTTTGATCCTCATGTGCCCAATCTCTACGTGGGCTCTTGTTCCTGCTTTTCACATGGCCAGCCAGGGACCACAGCCTGGGCCTATTCCCTTTCCCACTAGGTCTTCCCCAGGCCCAGTGGGCTCCCTCTCAGTCTCTCCCACCTTCCCTGCCCTGCTGGAGCCCAGGGTTCCAGACCAGAGGTGGGTTGGGGGTGGGGTAGGCAGGAGACTGGGGGCTGGGTAAAGAGCAGATGGGGGCAGAAATCAGGAACTCCTGGTTCAACCGAGGCATATACATCGCCAGGCTGCTGTGAAGCCTTTTAAATGTTTTGACACTCCCCAATCCATCAGAGCCTTTAATTGGGTTTTGAATGAGTTGTTCTATATGTAAATACCAGTTACTGGTGAGGTTGTTTATAGCCAAACTGTCTGTTTATGCAAATTGTGTTCCAAGATCACAGCGTTTTCATTGCTGGATAAAAACATTACTTTTACTTAATGCCAAAAATTGCTTCCTCCTTGGGTTGGAGTTTATTTTCCTCTTTGGCTTTTAAACACAGCAAAGCAATTTGGTAGAGCAGAAGAGAGGCGGGTCCCACCCAGCGGAGGCCACGAAGTCTCCTGCAGAGGGGGAGGGCAAGGGAGATGGTTGTTTGGATCCCACAGATTCAAAGAATGTGTTCTCAGATCCTCAGCTCACTTTTCCTTCCCCAGATAGAGCCCCACAAGATGATGGGGCACTGCCCCTCAAAGCAGCCTGGCCCACATTTGGGCAGTTCTGACAATTATTAAGCAGCCCTTTAGAATGATTAGAATTTGCCTTCTTCAAACTGACTCTCTGCTGCAGTGGGAGCCTCCCAGGATCATCTGATCCCTCTTCTCTCACCTGGATGATTATAACAGCTCTTACTTCTCTCTGAAATAATCTCCTTATAGCCCAGAGTGAACTTTTGGAAGACTGGAAGTGAAACACGGGGAGGAATGTCTTTTTTGGTATTACCTCTTTTATTGTATGGGGTCTTCTGTTTCGTTAGGTTTTTTCTAAGCAAGTATATTACATAAATCAAGATTTTTTTTAAAAAACAAAGGAAAGAAAGACCAATACTTGTGGGGCCAGTCCATCCTCCATGGGACTTGAGCCAGATGTCTGTAGTTCCATAAATCCTGAGTCTGTCTGTTCCTCCTGTGAGGAACCCCATCATTTTTGTCTCCACTGCCTCCCTCTCTCCTCAGCTCTGACCTTGACCCCACCCACTGCCTTGCCCTTCACCTTCCCTTTCAAGACCACCCTGTGTCCCACATCCTTTCCCACCCAACAGCACCCTTCACCACTCAGCATGTCAATTAATGGATTTTCCAGCTTTTATTTATACCCAGTTTTTCCCAAGTGAAACAGAGCCACTCATAGCTGGGGACCATGTCTAGCCAAGCCAGATATATGTATGCCCCCAAATGAGACCATGAAATATCCCTGTAATTTTCAGATGCCTTAAGACATACACTCTTAAATATTTAGTAGATTATAAATGACTCACGGCTTTAGTCCAGCTTTTAAATATAACTTTTTTACAAGCCTATGTGGGAAGTTTGCCCTCAGCCTCAAATGGGGACACCCTCATGACTGATCTGATGAATATGAGGATAGGTGCAAGGGAATCTCTATGCAATATTAATGAGCTCATCTTTGGGGCTTTGGACCCACCATCAGGGCAGATTCACTGTTTATAGCTTTCTCTATGATCCCACAGTTTATAGCCTGCCGTAGAGAGATTTGTGGGGATCACAGAACCTGGACTGAGGCCTGAGTATGCTACTGATTTTCTGTGTGGCCCTAAGCACACCACATTCTCTCTCTATAGTAAGGCCCTTCCTTACTACTCTCAATAATTTTTACAGCCTTTGCAGCATTCTGTTTGAGACTTTGAATGTCTGTGTGATTATAATTATATTTCATGATAAAATAGGAGAACATAAGCAACAAGAAGTTTTTCAAAACTCTTAAAAAGTGGTTTAAAAAGGAAGAAATGTCACATTTCATTTAATCCTTGCTATTCCAACAGCACGAGCATCACCTGGGACCTGGTAAGTCTCAGGCCTCTTCCCAGACCTGCGTTAAAGGCACAGTCATCCCATCACTTTATCTGCTGACATTTTTCTGAGTTCTCTAACTAACCTGTTGTGACAGCCATACACATTTAAGGACAGTGAGTTTTTGATTTTTGTGCTACACAGAGTCATTGAAAGGTGGCTTTTAAGGAATAAAGTTATGGTCAAATTTGCATTATAGAGAAATCTTGGAGTGATTAAGAGGAGACCAGCTTAAAGGAGGTGAAACTGTTGCAGGAAGACAAGGCCCAACAGAGAGAAAGAGCACCCAAACACCATGTTTATAAGAGGAAGGGCTTTATTCACCAACCAGGAGCTTACGGCATAGAAGAATTCCAAATGGCCGCGCTCCCCGTCTGGCTTGATTTT
>CAUYON010019633.1:0-31995 GCA_963573935.1 Arctocebus calabarensis | reverse complement strand
CCCCCCCCCCCCCCCCCCCCCCCCCCCCCCCCCCCCCCCCCCCCCCCCCCCCCCCCCCCCCCCCCCCCCCCCCCCCCCCCCCCCCCCCCCCCCCCCCCCCCCCCCGCCCCCCCCGACCGACGCCCTGGGCGGGGGCGGGGTGGGATCCTGACCCTACACTGGCCCGCCCTTTTCCTGGGGGCGCCCGGGGCCTCGGGGCCGCGCTGGTTTCCTGGAGGGGTTGGGGCGGCGGCGACCCCGTGGCACAGGGGGCAGCGCGCAGCCGCGCTCGCTCTGCGTGTCAGAGGACTCGTCGATGAAGGCAAGGTTCTCGCTGGGGTAATCCAGGGCCGAGGCAGTGGGCGGGGAAGGCGGCTCTGGCTTCTCCGGGGGCGCAGGAGGTCGGGGCCTGCCGACCGCCTGCTCTGGACAGGGCGGAGGGGGCAGGAGTGGCCGCTCCTTCTCTGGAGGCGGTGCGGTGGGCCCGGCTCGCTGGGTCACCCGCGCGGTCACTGTGCCGGTCCAGCTGGCAGCCTGCGCGGTGAGGCCGCCCATCTGCGCAGGGAAGAAAGGCAGCCCTCGACCAGGGCTCCCTGACTGCCTCCACAGCCCCGGGAACCTGCCCCTCCACCAGCCAGGCGTCGGCTGTTTTCTGCGTGGTTTCCAGCCTCAGCCGTCGGAGATGGAAGGGCTCCAAACCCGGCGGCAGGCTCTCCCCTGTCCACACCAAAGTGCCTCTTTCTCCCAGGTCCGTTCTAGAAATCCCTAGTTTTATTTTAGCTCTCCCTCTCGTGCTCCAATACCTTTGCACCTTTATCCGGCTTCTCAACAGGGGTGGGTTTTTTGTTTTGAGACAGTCTCACTCTCGCCCTGAGATTGTTGCTTGCCACTCTGGGATTGAGTATGTGGTGTCACCATTAGCTCACAGCAACTTCAAACACTTGGGCTTAAGTGCTTCTTATGCCTCAGCTTCCCGACTAGCTGGGGCTACAGGCGCTCGCCTCACTCCCCTACATTTTTTCTATTTTCAGTAGAGACAGGGTCTTGCTGTTGCTCAGGCTGGTCTCAAACTCCAGAGCTCAGGCAGTCCACCCATCTCAGCTTCCCAGAGTGCTAGGAATACAGGCATGAGCCACCACACCCAGTTTAACTTTGTGATTTGCTATTTGCTGAATCTGGCAACCCTGAATGAAGGCAGAGGTGGTGGAGTCATTGCAAACCTATCTGAGCTTACCCCTATGTTCCTGGGTGGGGGGCACAGGGAGCTCACTCAGTACCTGCCTCAAGGAGCCCACACTCTAGAAGGGAGACAGACTGGTCAACCAGCTGCTAGGATATAGTGCATTAGTGCCACAGTGCATGCATGTGGCCAACTCAGGGGCACATACCTCTGCCCTAGTGCGACGGGACACTACTCGAAGCCAGTTCCCAATGGTGGTGAGCACCGAGGCAAAGTAGGCCAGGCCAAGCAGGATCCAGAACCACACCAGCGGCTGGTAGGCTGGAAAGTCCTGCTTGGGGTCAGCGCCTGGGATACCACGAAGAAAGTTGGAAAGAATGTGAGGGGCAAGCCAATGAGCCACTGTTTCACTATCTTTCCCAACTCTTTAAAAGGACCTGCCCTCCCCAGATCCTAGAATGTCCAAATGCTGGCAGGCAGATGAGTGTGCACGAGTAAGTTGAAGATGAACAAGATAAGAGCATGCAAGAGAGGTGCTCATGTGCAAGAATGTGGCACATGTGAGAGGTGCACTTATATATATGTGAGCATGCATGAGATTCAGGCATGCAAGAATCTAAGTGCATATGTTGCATTCATGCAAGGATGTAATAGTGGATGTAGGTACTGGAGCAATCACATCTAAGTGCACAAAGGCCACGTGGAATTGGAAAGAGAAGCAAGAATGTGGAACGCCTGGTCTGAATAAGGAACGTAGATCGGGAAGTGCAGTGCAAGAAGGGCAACCTCACCAGCCACATAGTCGCCGAAGCCCACTGTGGTGAGCGTCACTATTACAAAGTAGATAGCCTCCAGTTTACTCCAGTCCTCCATATAGCAGAACACAAATGTGGGCGTGAGGACAAAGAGCAGGCAGCCGATCAACAGGAAGAGCATTGCTGATAGCACTCGCACCAGTTCAGGTGGCACATGCCACTTCTGTGGGGAGAGCAATAGGTAGGCAGGACCAAGGAAACACCAACACCTTCCACCCACATACTCTCCACTCCCACCCCCGGGAGTGTACAAGAGGGGCTCCTGTGGTCTGGGGATATGCACTCAAGTGCCAGGGACATAAAGAAGGGTATCCAGAGCCCAGCACAAGAGTGTGTAGGGCATGGAGCAGCTCACCAGGAAGATGGCTTCGATGTGACCGATGCCGCGACGCAGGGAGGAGCCCAGCCGGTCCCCAACCCCTGCCAGCAAGATCCCAAACAGTGGGATCCCCACCAGTGCATAAAAGATGCAGAAGAGGCGCCCAGCATCTGTGCGCAGGGCCACATTGCCATAGCCTGGGCAGAGGGACGATGCAGGAAATCTAGGGGCCACCTGGCACCCCCTACCTCTCCCTGCACCTGCCCCCTTGAGAAAGCTCCTTGGCCCTTGCCACCCTCCACATGCCCCATTCCCTCCCCCACCGATGGTGGTGATGATGGTCCCTGAGAATAAGAAGGCGCTGCCCAGGTCCCAAGCTGAGTGGCTGCTGTTACTGGTCGAGTTGGTTTCTGGGTTCGCACCCCCTCCCAGGGCATCAGCCACCTCCTGCAGGACAAAGTACAGAAGGAGGAACCTCAGTTCTTCCCTCCTGTCCTGGTAACTCCCTGTCCTTTAGTCTGTAGGGTGGTCTCTTCCCTGCCCCTCAGCTTACCCCTTTCCTCTGTCTCCCAGAAGATAGTCCCTTACCACAGAGGATGCAAATTGGCTGGCCTAATCCACCTGCCCATGTTTAACTTCTATGATGTTTTAGAAACATTTCAATTATTTCAGACAACAGATTTCCAATTGTACAGTGATCATGAGCACAGATTCTGGGACCAGACTGCCTGGGTTCAAATTTTGGTGCTCTGTGACCTTAATTAATTCTCTCTGTCTCAGTTTCTATATCAGGTGTGGGTGATGGTAATAACATCTACCTCATAGATTTGTTGTGAAGAGTTAAAGCATCTGCAACAAAGTAAGCACTGTGTGTTTGTTAAATAAGTTTCCACCCAGTGACCGTGCCCTATGATTTCCAGACTCATTGCCCCTATGGAAGCTGAGTTTGAATCCTTTGCCTTAGAAAATCTAATGAGGGCTCAGCGCCTGTGGCTCAAGCAGCTAAGGTGCAAACCACATACACCTGAGCTGGCAGGTTCGAATCCAGCAAGGGTCAGCCAAACAACAATGACAGCTGCAACCAAAAAATAGCCAGGGGTGGTGGGCACCTATAGTCCCAGCTACTTGGGAGGTGGGACAAGGAGAATAGCTTGAGCCCAGGAGTTGGAGGTTGCTGTGAGTGATCATTTCACAGCACTCCACCTAGGGTGATAGCTTGAGGCTCTCTCAAAAAAAAAAAAAAAGAGAGAGAGAGACAATCTAATGAAAGGGAGGAGCCAGTGGCTTAGTGAGTGGGGCGCCGGCCCCATATACTGAGGGTGGCAGGTTTGAACCCAGCCCAGGCCAAACTGCAGCAAAAAAAGTAGCCAGGTATGGGGCAGTGCCTGTGGCTCAGTGGGGAGGGCGCTGGCCCCATATACCAAGGGTGGCAGGTTCAGACCTGCCCCGGAAAAATTGAAAAAAAAAATAGTGGGGCATGTGGCAGATGCCTGTAGTCCCAGCTACACAGGAGGCTGAGGCAGGAGAATCGCTTAAGCCCAGGAGCTGGAGGTTGCGGTGAGCTGTGTGATGCCACAGCACTCTACCGAGGGCAATAAAGTGAGACTCTGTCTCTACAAAAAAAATACAAAAATTAGCATCCATCTATAGGAGGTACACACACACATACACACACCCTGCCCCAATGAAATCCAAGCCAAATCCTGTGCTCGTAGTATGTGTTCAGTATTATTAAATGGATGAAATGTCCATGTATCTGTCCCTCTTGCCAGCCTATAGGTCTCTCAATGGTAGGGTCTGATTTTATTTTATTTATTTATTTATTTTCACTATGTCGCCCATGGTAGAGTGCCTCAGCCTCTACCAGCTATTTTTTTTGTTGTTGCAGTTGTTTAGCAGCCCAGGCTGGGTTCAAACCCTCCAGCCTCTGTATATATGGCCAGCGCCCTAACCACTGAGCTACAGGCGCTGAGATTATTTGTTTATTTTAGAGACAGGGTCTTGCCCTGTCACCCAGGCTGTAGTGCACCAGCATCATAGCTCACTGCAACCTCAAATTCCTGGGCTCAAGCAATCCTCCTACCTAAGTCTTGTGAATAGCTGGGATTACAGGTGCACACCACCATGCCCAACCTAATTTTTCTTATTTTTGCAGAGACGGGGTTTCCCTATGTTTGAATCCAGGATTAATTCAAACTCCTGGGCTCAAGTCATCTCCTGTCTCAGCCTTCCAAGTAGGCTGACTAGGGTCTGTGTTTTGAGAGTGCTTTACCCAAGGTAACAGGAGGTCAGAGGGGCTGTTCCTCAAGGAGCACAGAGAACAAGGCCAAGTCTGTGGGAATACCATAAGCCACCTCTTTCCTCCTGACTATAGTTTATTAGCAGAACCCATTCCCAATTAATCTTCCTATAGTGACTACTCCCTGCTCCCTGCTGTCTGCAGGAGTTCAGACTCCTCAGCCCAGCATTCAATCCCTTTTCCAAATGGGTCCCAACCTCCCTTTCCTCAGTCTTCTCTGTTGGGACTCCAATTTGGCACCCCATGTTACAACAATCTTCCCCTCAGATTTTCTGTGTCAATTCCATTTCCTGTAATAATTTTTAATAAGGGAAGGAAGTGGAATATCTGATTAAAAGTGGTTTAATTTGTATTTTGCAACATGTTTTCCAATAAATTCTCTACTTAGGGGAAAAAGTCCTTTGTCATCCTGTGTGTTCTAATTTTTGCTTCAAATGACTAGGCATCTGCTAAGTCCAGGTTCTGCAGAATTCTCCAGAGCTTTCCATGTGTTTGCCCATGCTGTTCCTTTGCATGGGCATCTCTTGCCCCCATCTCTATACTCTACCCTCTCACCTGGCTCTTCCCAAAAGCCCCTGGCATCTCCCTCCTCAGCCTCAGTCCCTAGCCCAGCACAAAATAGGTGCTTAATGGAAAAGGAAGGAAAGCTTCCTTTCCACTGCCTCCTGTTATGATCTGTCTGTCCATGGATCTGTCCCCTCACATAAAGGTGACATTCTCCAGGGAAGAGTCTGCAACTATCTGGTGGACTCCACTATTCCCATCCCATGGCATATAACACTATAGCACCCAGTACACAGTAGGTGCACAACGGATGCACAACTCATTCAGGGAGTGAACCTTACTGTGGAAGAGAAATAAAGCTATCACCTATCCTTCTGGGTCCTGTCCCTCCTTTTCTTATTTTTTCTCGTCCAGGAAAAAAGCTATTCCATTGTGAAGATAAAATAGGTCAGATTCCATCCCTCCTCTGCCTTGTGGTCTATCAAGACACACTCTCTGCCCAGGCCTCTCTGAGCCTCCTCCAACATTGTGGAGGTATCAGAGACAAATGTCGGGTGACCAGTGACTTGGCCCCACCCCTCCCTCCACAAAGAACAGTCAGGGAACAAGGGGTACTCTTCAATCAAGTAACAAACATTAATTTATTAACATTAAATCTTGTTTTTTTCTTGTATGACAGTGACTTCCAAATCAGAGACTGCAACAAAAGTACTCTCTCAATTGTACCCCAGAAGGCACCCAGCACTTTCTGCAGTCACTAGATGGGGGCTGAACAAAAGTGCTTCAGGAAAGCCTGACTGCAGCATCTTGGACTGGCCTTAGGGAAGGGAAAGAAAAGGAAGGGAAGAAGGGAAGGGAAGGGAAGGGGAACTACCACTGCATGGTAAGCTTGTGTTGTGCTGGAATGGGGTTCCCAGTTTGGCATCTATGGTGGCATGGTTGGGCTTTAGGGATCCTGGAATCCTCCAAAATCATCTGTACATGTTTATGTGCACACTTTTCTAGGGGAGAGAGGGAATCTTCACAGCGGTCTTGAGTTTTTCTAAGCCATCATGATGCCATAAAAATATAAGAACAAGTGTAGACAGGGTTACCAGATTTATCAAATAAAAGTATTGCACAGGCCATGCTTAAATTAAAAAGGCATTTGTGGGGTGGTGCCTGTGGCTCAAAGAGTAGGGCGCCAGCCTCATATGCCAGAGGTGGCAGGTTCAAACCCAGCCCCAGCCAAAAACTGCAAGAACAAAAGAAAAAAAGCATCTGTAGTTCAACTCAAACCACAGTTAACTGGGCATCCCAAATTTAATCTGGCCAGCTATGCCTGTGAATTAGACCTGTGCAAATGTAACATATCCCATGTGCCCCAGTCATTCATTCATTTTTCCTTCATTCACCCACCATACACATTGAAGGAGACACTCTAGGAACACACCTGGGCCCCTGCCCCAGAGTCCTGCAAGAAAAACAAATGACCCCATGGCTGTCACATTGAAAATACAGAGACCTGGATCCTAGCCTCTCCCCACAGCATCCAGCGGCACCCTGTCCAGCAGGGGTCCTGGTGAGAAAGCAGCACCCCAACACAGGTCCTCACTGACATGCAGCTAGTGCCAGGGAGGGTCACCAGTGACTGCTAAAGGGGCTCTGGCCCACCCACGCACCTGGATGAAGAGCCCCAGCTCCTGGTCGCTCACACATGGATGGGCCCTCAGGAACCTCTCTCGGGCCTCCCCCAGCTCCCTCTGGGCCTGCTGCTCCTGGGGCTGCTCCAGGGCCTGGAACACCAGGGCACCAGACACCAAGTAGAGCAAGACCAGTGCCAGCAGGGCCAGGAGCGTGGTGCTGCGCATGGCGCGGCTGGGGGCCAGGTCAACTCCACTGCTGGCCTGGAAAGGTTGGGTGGGAGCCTCCTGGGGAGCTGTGGTCACTGTGGGCAGAACCAGGGATGTGGAGGTCAATGAGATGGCCTGACACCCACAGCCTCCTCCTCAATCCCCTACACACCCAAAGATCCCTGGTGCCCCTTGCCCTGCTTTCCAGTGATGCCCCGCACAGCCCTCTGACCGGACACGTGGTACCAGGTCACACCCAGCTTCCCCACCTGGAGCCTCCCCCTTACCTCCACAGCCCGGCCCTCAGCACCTGTCGGGGACTCCGGGTGTGAGAAAAGAAGAGGGCACCCGGAAGGGAAAGGAAGACGAGTGGGAGGGCGCGAGAGAGAATGGGCTCGCTTAGGGAGAAGCAGGGCGGCG
The DNA here is from genome assembly GCA_963573935.1 of Arctocebus calabarensis. NCBI lineage: Eukaryota > Metazoa > Chordata > Mammalia > Primates > Lorisidae > Arctocebus > Arctocebus calabarensis. Next base: position 24,647 of record CAUYON010019633.1, on the reverse strand, counting down.
AGGAAGCGTGGGTGGGCTGGAGGGGACTTGGGGAACCGGCCTTCAGTGAGGGGCGCGGAAGCGCGCGACGGGAAGAGAGGCCGGAACACATAGGGCGGGGACGCGGGATGGCGGGTCCCAGCTTGCCGGCTGCCCGGCTGCGGCTGCTGCAGTATTCTCGCGACTTCTCCTTCCCCTCTCTCCTCTCTGTGCTCACGGCTAGTCGCGACAGGTCGAACGCGACGCTTCCAAGGTCTCCCCGCGCCCTGCCGTGCTTTCGAGGAACCCAGGGGCGGGTCCCGGGCGCTGCTCAGAGGCGAGGACCGAAGGGAGGGAGAACTCCCGATTTGGAGGAGTGGGACAGGAGTCGTCAAGGCTCAGAACAGTGACAGCTATCGGTCCTCGGAACATCGGGCGACGGCACCCACACGCCCACACGCTGTGACACGCGCCGCCGCCTCTGGGACCACCGAGACCCACGCGCCCACGCTCCACCCTGCGGCCCCAGCCGGCCGCGCAACGCAGGCTGCCTGCTCACACTGCACCCGCACGCTCCCGCACGCTCCCACACGCTCCCCGCACCCGACCCCCATGGGCGTGCCGGCCGTGCACACGCCAAACCACAGGGCCGCTGCGCCCGCCACCTCCCCTGCGTCCTCACGCCGACGCCTCGGAGCGTGACCGGCGGCGGGACGCTCGGTGGCACCACTCCCCGAGGCGCCCACGCGCGGGAGGTGGGCTCCTGGCCGGTCCCGTTGTCCCTCAGGGCCCCTGCCCCCAAGCCCTGCTCTCATCCACACCCGCCCCGTACTTACTGTCGGCCCCGCTGCCGCAGCGGCTGCAGCCCCGGCTCCCGCACGGCCTCGCCGGTGGCGGCTGGGCCGCGGAGGCGGCAGGGGCGGAGCGGGCGGCCGCTGGGGCTGGGACCCCCCGCCTTCCGCCACCAGGAGCCCCCCTCCTCCCGCGTTTAACCCCCCCATCGCCGCGCCTTGCTCTGTTCTGCACCCTCGCCGCAGGCGCCAACCTCAAACCCTTTACCGGCGGCCGCCCGGCTCCCCAACCGTGGCTGGCCCGAGGCGGTGGGTGGCAGAAGATCAAGAAGGGGGTTGCGGCTGAGTGCAACCTCCTAGTCTCTGGCTGCACAGCCCAGAATGGCCAGCGGCATGGCCTGACCTGGGCATCAGAGAGCCCACCTCTTCGGACAAGCACCATACTAATCTCACATCTCCTGGGCCATTACTGGATCGGGACAGCCTGATCCTTGGTTCAGCACTCAGGGAAGGGTTCCCTGGGGAAAAGGACTAGGAGGATCTCGCTGAGGCCACCTGAAATTGCTTTATGTGGGGGTTGGAACCCAGTTCTGGGAAGTCATTGCTGGGGTACCTCCTGCTCCCACTCCCATATTCCCAGCCTTTGGTTCTCACCTCTAAGCCCAGGAGCCAGCCCCTGGGGGGCTGGGTGGGAGTTTCCTGCCAATCCCACTGTGGAACTAGAGTCAGCATTCTCTCCCCCACTGCCCAACAGCCAAAGCCCTGCTGGGTCCTGAACCCACCCTTTCCTGCTCTCACCCACTTCTTTACAACCTCTGATCTCTCCAAAGACCCTCTTGCCTCCTGGGGTCCTCTGCCTTCATTGTGGGTCCTTTTATGCCTGGGCTTTAAGGCTGACCATCCCTTCCAGTAGGGGACCTGGATAGGTTACCAGATGCTCTGGCATCTCCCTATTCCCACTAACAGAAAAGGGATGATTAATCATCACTTCAGGGTGCTGTTCTGAGCATTAAAGAGGTCAGTGTTTATAAATGTTCAAAACAGTGTGTCATGCACAATACAGTGCCCTACAAACACAGGCAATTTTCCTTTCAACAAAAAATGATGGTCCAGTTTCAAGCTGATTTTCTGTGAGTTTCAGATGCCTTCTGTGGAGGCCCCATGGGCTTGGTGCTTAAGATGATCTCAAGTGAAAGGTTTGAAGATGGACCCAGTACTAAGCTCGGGGATCTCTGAGGAGCTGGGACAGCCAGGTTATGTGGGTAGGAGACAAACCATCTAAAAGATTCCCGGCCACAGGACAGATCTCCCAGAGTTGTGGGGACCAAAGGCAGTGATAATGCTATTGGAGGCAACTGGAGAAAGGACCCCCTCCCACCCAGACCATCAGGCAGACACAGTGTGGGGGCCATCTGCTCACCTAGGCAAAACACACCCTGGTAGGAAGATGGTGACTAATCAAGACACAGCAACAACCCCTTTGCAGGCCCTGGACTCACTCCTGGCACCTGGAGACCAGGTCAAGTTGGTGACAAGGAACTGGGGCCTCCAGAAAGTCTAGTCCATTGGGGTTAAGACTCATAACACAGAGCTGTGGGACCCAGGAGAAGGGCCACAGTTCCCTAACTAGAAGATGGAGGTCTCACCAAGATGACATGTGGAGCAGGTCTGGAGGAAAGAGTAGAAATTGTTGGAGTGGGGAAGGGTCTAGAATGAGTGGGATTATTCTGGGACAAGAGAGCTTTGAGAACAAAGGCCTGCGTGGTCTCCCTTCCATGGCAGACTGCAGGCCCCTGCCTCTCTTGGCTTACCAGCTTTCATGGGGTAAGTTGGCCCCTGCCCAGCCCAGCAGCCACTTCAAGGGCCAGTGTTTGATCAGCCTTAGGCTAAACAGACAAAGAGGAGGGGAACACAAAGCACATGACCAGCAAATGAGTTACTAGACACAGGGCGCAGACACTGTTTATTGAGTGGCAGACACAGGAGAGGTAGCTGGCTCCAGTGTGGAAGCGGAGGTGGCAGGTCATGCCAGGATGCTGTGGGTATCTGGCGGCCAGGGCCATGATCCCCATTCTAGGGGGATGGCACAAGCTCACTAAGACAGGAGCAGTAAGGAGCCAGCCAGAGGAGGGGGTGGCCACATCCCCAGGACCTGGGCAAGAAGCAGCAGATGAACTTGGCACAGGGGCCTGGAGTGAGGGGGACTGGGGTATGGGTATTCAAAGGGAAGGTTGGGGAATCACGTCTGTGGGGTGGAGTAGAGACTGTGGTGGTGGCCGCCTGGTCCTGGCACCTGGGAGAAGAGCAGAGGAGTGGTCCTCGTCTGGCTGCCCTCACACCAGCCCGGCTCACGCCCGATGGCGCCATACCAGCTGCCAGAGCCTAGGCTGCCTGACATGCTGCAGGCAGAGAGACAGAGTCAATCCCAGGGCAGTGACCTGAGTCACAGTCCCAAGATTTAGGGGAGGAAGAGAGGCTTAGAACAGAACCCCTACGACCTGGACGTCCTGGCAAGAGGTAGGGTCTTTAGCACTAAGAACCTAGAGGAGACCTCACCTCACCTAGTAAAGATGTGGAAACAAAGGCCATGTAGGAGGTGAGGGCAAGACCTGGCTCTTGGTCCCCATAGCTCAATGGAGCCAGGCAGGGGCCCAGGGGTCCTGAGGCAGGGCCAGGGCTCCTACCTGGTGCTCTCGCCCCGGCTGTGTTCCCAGGAGCAGCCCTCGTCCTCACAGTGCCCGGCCCGGTCAAAGAAGTAGGAACGGGAGCCAAAGACCTGCCCATTGAGGATGCGGCTGGTGCTCTGGGGGGAGAAGCTGCCATCGGTGCTTTCTCCTGCCCCCCACTGGCATCCCACAGTCCAGACCTCAGCCAGGATTCCCAGTGTCTAGCCCTCTCCACTGAACCTGCAGAGGAGGCTGGAGGCCCTCACCAGGTCCTGTGGAGGCCGGTGTACACGGAAGAAGCCCACCAGCAGGGTGGTAGGCAGCAGTTCCCACACGAAGAGGATGAGGCCAAACACCAGGTAGCCTTTGTTTCCCAGGTCATTTACAAGGTCCGCCTGTGAGAAGGCAAGGGCTTGTACTAGTCTGCAGTCATGCTAATGGGGCACCTGGAGAGGGGAGAGGGCCACCCAGGCCAGCTGGGGGCCAGGTGTCATGACTACTAAGGAGGTGGGAGACTTGCCAAATGCCCACCTGGTCAGATACATTGTACCAGTCGTAATCGAAGGTGTCTAGCCGGCTCCGGGTGGCCAAAGCCAGGGCTGCCAGGTTGTAGCAGGCCCGGCTGGCATAAAGCAGGACCATGGCACCACCCATTGCAGCTGCCTGGCACACACTGGTCCCCTGGCACAGATGACAATAGAGCATCCTCAGGGAAAGAAGGCTTCCAGCTTCCTCAATACCCTGAAGACCAATACCCAAATATCCCAAAGGACATCTGGGCATCAGGGCTGTGGCCCTACCTTGGCTTCCAAGTAGATGCTAGTGGAAGGAGCCCTCCGGGCAACAAGGCAGAGGCAGGCAGCAAGAGAGAGGGCGCAGATGACGAAGAGGGAATCGCTCACCAGGACTCGAACCAGCAGGAGGGCCCAGGGCTGTGCCCGGCGCCGGCGGGAGAGCACAGCACACAGGACATTCACCAGCAGAAAGAGCAGCGAGGCCCCCACAAAGGCCCCTCGGACAGCCAGCCTGTAGCCCACAGCAAAGTCAGCCCCAGACCACTGATTGCCTTTGGCATTCACCAACTATCTTACCTCCCCCAGGAGACCCAGTATCGATCAGAACTGAAATCATCTGGTGGGAACCCTGTTTCTCTCATCTTACAGATGGGGAAACTGAAGTTCAAAAGGTCAAAAGGCGACTGACAGCTGCGGTACCTCAGAAAGAGTACCAGATTGGGAGTCAGAAATCTGGGTTTTAGCCCTGGCTCGTACTCCTGCCAGCTCTGTGACTTTTAACATGTTGCTTTACCTTGCTGGACCTCAGTTTCTTCACCTCCCAAGTGTGAATAATAACAGTCTCTCAGGTAAATTATAAAAATGAAAGATGTTTGTGAAAGCTGTTTATAAACTATAAGACACTACAAATGTCAAGGGTATTGCTCCCCAAGGTCACCAAGAAGTGCAGTTTGGCGTTGGTGCTTCCATGGGCTGGAGCCTCCAGCTCTTTCTCCATCATGGATGACATTGGTGCCCTCTCCCTTCATAGTATCACGACTGCTTCTATTATTGTTGCCCCTCATCTATGTAACACCTCTGATGAGCCATCTGTACCAAGTGCTTTAACTTTTCCCAATACTCCCTGGGTAGTCCTTGCTTCAGCCCTGAGAGGCAGGAAGGGATCTACCCAGGGCTGTTCCCTGCCCCTGACCTGGGGGCTGAGCCCACTGGTGTCTCAAGTACTTACAAGCCTCGACTCATCTCTGGCCGACGCTTTGCTTTAGCCTTGAACACCACCTAGGAGCAGAGATGCCCATTACTCCCTTGGATCTTGGGGCTTGCCACTCCCACCCCCTACCCATTACCATGGTTACCTGGGCAAAGTAGAGGTTCATAAGCGTCAGGGTGAAGAACTGCAGGCAGACAGGGCAGCAGTAGAGAAGCCAAAAGGGCAAGGGCCCCAGATGGTTGGCTCGAGGAGTATCTCGGAAGTAGAAGGAGAAGAGGGTGGTACGCAAGGCGGCCCAGAGCAGACAGAGTGCCAGGAACACCGTCTGATAGCTGAGACGCTTGTGCCCATACAGGAGCACCAGCCAAAGCTGGGCATAGACGGAGAAGAAGAGCAGGGCATACAGCGTGGTGTAGGCAGCCGTCAGCCCCAGGGTCACCGCGGGCGGCAGCGCAGGCACCAGCCCAGCAGCAGGCACCAAGCCAGACAGGTTACTCTCCATGTCAGGAAGGGAGGCCTGAATCCCGGAGACAGAGATGGAGGGGCTAGCAGGAGGCCAGCGAAATACAGAGGGGTGGGAATTACACGGTGCAGAGACAGAGATAGGGAGCTCAGAAGGAAAGAAGTTGTGGCTGCCAGGCCCCTCCTCCTCGACAAAGACCCTTATCCTTGGGGAAGCACAGGCAGCCTGGGCCTCCGGGCTATCACTCAGGGGAGTGGAAGGGCAGTCTTTTCTCTCACAGGCAGGCAAGGTAGGGGTTAGAGGGTGTTTCCTCTCTGGGCCCACCCCAGAGCCAGGGGTGGGAGGATGCAGAGGCCAAAGGAGAGGAATCTCTGGCCTTGGTCGCTCGTGTCGTCCTGGCAGGAGGGGGAGAGCCGGCCGACGCCCGTCCGCTTAGGGCAGCGGCCGCAACTGGGGGCGCCCAAGGCCCCGCTCTCCCCCTCCTCAAGCGGAGGGGGGCGCTCTCTCCCCTCCAATAATCCGGATGGGGGCGTCTGCCTCTGTCCTCGGGATTGTGGACGCCAACCCCACCCTACCCCCACCCCGTCCACTCTCAGCCGCAAGGAACGGGAGGAGGCCGATGCCTGGTCCTCAGGCCGCAGGTGGGAAGCCGGCTCCGGTCGCCAGGACCCGGGAATCCGGCTCCGCGGCTCCCGCGGCTCCGCCCCCTCCTGCGCATGCGCGGGCGCGGTTCGCTACGCATATTGCGCAGTGACCGACCCTACTCCGCAGCCCAACGCTGCGCCCGGCGTGGCGCTGTTTGAGATTTGGCGCCACCTGCGCCGCCGGCGGGCACCTGGGGTTACGGGAGGCGGCAAGTGGCCGACTTGCGAGGGCCGTGCCGCAGCCAGCCAGTTTTAGGGGGTGCTGTGCCCTGGGCCACTGGCCAACGCCTGTTTAAGAGGCCGACAGTTACTACACTTCTCTCCCGCATCCCAGAATCAGGATCGCGTCGCCCGGCTGGGGGCGGCAATAATTTTTCCTCACTCGGCCTCTGAAGGAAACTTCCGCCCATAGCCAAGATGGCCTCCGGGCCCCGCCCCCTGGGCCTTAATTCCCGGGCCTCGAATCCCCGGGTTCGTCCTCCCCGGTTCCCGCTCACCTGAGCGCCGCCCCGATGGGCGCGAAGCCCCTGCGAGTCCTACGGTCCACCCTCACAAGGGCCCCCGTCCTTTCCCCGCTCCCAGGCAGCCATCCTACACCAGGGAGGAGGGCCTCTCGTATCTCCAGTGTCCCCGAGATGGCGCGGGAAGATGTCCCTGATGCAGGCGACGCAAAGCCTTCACGCTGAGGAGGAGGAGGAGGGAGCGGGACTTCCCGACCGGGTCACCGGGTCCAGGAGTAGTAACAACAGCAACAATAATTGTATCCGACGGCTGAGCTTCACCTGTGGCTCTGCAAAGTGCTTGCTCACAGTCATTACCACTCTTTTTACAAGTTTTCACTGGCTCCCAGGGGAGGTGTCATAAACCCCCATTTTACATGGGAGGAAACTAAGGCACAGAGCGGCTGAAGGTCTTGACAGAACAAGCGAACCTCCAGGTTTTAAATGGGGACCCTTGAGAAATCCTCACCTGCCCCCACATATGCCCAAGGCTTGCGGAAGACGAGAGGCGAGCATTAGACTAGGAAGGGCCAGAAGAAGGCGGTGGGCACGGAGTAGGTTGGTTGGTGGGGGTGGAGCCAGACCTGGGGTGGCCCCGCCTTCAGGACAACCCGAGTGACATTTCGAGAGCTGATTGGGCTGGATCCGTGACAGTTCCCGTTGCTCAGGTAACTAGGGCTGGGCGCCCTCAGTACCAGAGGGAGGCGGCGGACCCGGGTCAGGGGCCTCGAGATCGGGCTTGGGGTGAGACCTGGGTGCCGTCGCCACGGGCAGGGCAAGGCAGGGCAGGGCAAGGCAGGGCAGGGCGGGGCGGGCCAGGGCCCGGGTAGAAGCCTGGGCCTGCCCTATAGCACAAAGGCTCTAAGGGAAAATTTAGGTCCTGGGTGGACAACCTGAGTTCCTGGCCAGGCCAGACTCAGCAGACAGATGAGGGCCTGGGACGCCTGCCGGGCTTGGGGACGCTAGGGTGGGAGAGGGAGCCAGAGGCATCTGCTTCTGCCTTCAACCACCGCCGCTTGTCCCAGCTGTGCTCTGATTACCTACCATTCTGTTTGCACAGCCCAGAGCATGTTCCAGATCCCAGAGTTTGAGCCTAGTGAGCAGGAAGACTCCAGCTCCTCAGATAGGGGCCTGGGCCCCAGGCCCTCAGGGGACCAGCCCCCAGACCCCAGCAAGCATCGCTGCACGGCTCCAAGTCTCCTAGAGGACACCAGTCACCAGCGGGGGCAGCCGGCCAGCAGCAGCCACCATGGAGGTAATTACCCCCCACCAGCCTGTCCACCTTATCCCTAGGCCATTAGGCCCTGCACCCCAGCTGCATCCACACCCACTGGGTTTGGGTAAGTCTTTAACTTCTCTCAGCCTCAGTCTCCTTTTCTGTTAAACAGAGTAGTTAACATACTACCATTACAGGACTATCTGGTTAATTGGCAGGAGTATATAGAGCTGGTGCCTGATAAATGCTCAGAAAAGGTAGCTGTTATTCTAGGCCAGGAAAGAAATTAATGAGAGGCAGGCAGGGGTCTAGAAAGGAAAATTGACTTGCCTAAGGTCATACTTGCTTGGCATTGCCTTTCTTAGGAGGCAGGGCTGGAAGGCTTTTTGGTGCCCTGCCCCAGACTACATACTTTCCCTGGGATTGGGCCTTCTGGCTCCTGGGTGTGTTCTTTCTCATCCTGTGGCTTTCCCCACCCCCAGAAGGATTATCCTTGCCTGGTGCCAGGGGCAGGTATTCCTAAGGGGTAGACAGCCCTTTCAGGGTGGAAGACATAGGCACTAAGATGGAAGGACAGGCATGGAGAGGCAGTGGCCATTTTTCAGTAGTCTCCACCTCCCCCATGCCCCAAACTTGCCTTGGCTCCTGGAACAACCACAGATATCTTCTGAAAACAAAAATCAGGTCATGTCACTTGACCACTGAAGTTTAAATGATTCCCCTCTTCCCCATTTTCTCTTACACACTCTCTTCCTCAGACTGGATCCCACAGCTTCACCTTCCAGAACTTGCACTTACTGTTTTTCTGCTCACAACTCCCACCTGTTATCCCCACTACCTGGCTGATCTGACCCCCATGGCACTCACTTCCTCCACATAGTGAGTGCCTATAGTTTGCTACAGGCTGAAAAGATTCAGGAATATTTGCAGTACTTGCGCCTGTGGAGCTTACCTTCTAGTGAGGTCGGGGAGATGAGACTAGGAGCAAACAAAAAAGGACATCCTATAATTCGTCAGGTGATGACATGTGCTGTGGGTGGCAGGTAAAAGAGGGTAAAGAGAATCCAGAGTCATGGGGGCTGGGGAGTGATTTTTAACCAAGGGGGGTCAGGGCTAGCCTTGGTAAGAAGCAACCTGGAGACAAGGAAACAGGAGATGAGGTGTCACTCCAATACTGGTGAGAAGAGTTCCAGGCAGAGGGAGGGGTGAGTGCAAATGGCCTGGGGTAGCACCTGGAGAGAGTTGGGGGAAGGGTAGTTGAGGACCAACCTGAAGTTGAATATCATTGTAAGGACTTTGGCTTTGACTTTGGACAGAGATGGCACTGATTTAGAAATCACCAGGGACAAAACTCTGGTTTTTTTGTGAGGGTAGAGCTGGCAGGATTTGCTAGTAGGCTAGATGTGGAGTGAGAGAGAGAGGAGTCCCGGATGACACCGAGGAGTTTGGCCTGATCGCCCTGAAAGATGAGGTTGTCCTTGACAGAAATGGAACATTGAGGGGTAGGGGAAGACCCAGACCCCCTTTGATCCGCATCAGCCTAGAGGTGTCTTTTAGGCATCTGGATTGGATTTCCAGTAGGGTACTAGTAGGAGCTGGAAGGGAGGCGGAACCCACTGAGCTGTCCCTCAATGCGGAGGGCCAGATCTGTAGGGTGTGTTGGAAGGAGGAGCGATGTGAGGTACAGGCTGGTTAGGCACAGGGGAATAATAATTTGAGTTGGTGAACTGAAGGGATGATCTGGACAGAAAGGAGGCAATGGACAGCCTGTGAGAGTTATTTGATGGTGATAAAGTCTAAGTTGTGGCCACGGGAACAAGATTCTGAGGGGAAGGCACAGAAAGGCTAGGAGGTGTGGGACTGCTCAGATCCCACAGCAAAGACAGGCGTGGTGGTGGAGAGCTTGGTAGGGAACGGGAGTAACATGTCTCAAAAGCAAGCAAGTTCCCATAAAAGTTTGGCAAGTACCAATGACCTGTCAGAGCCGCAGGGTCCCTGCCCCCTCCATGTGGGCAAGGCGTCCTTCATGCTGTCTGCCACTAGGCCTCTGCTGGACTGTAAGTGTCCCAAGGGAAGGGATGAGTGGTAGCGGAGGGTTAGAGGATTCTAGATGGGAGAAGCAGCAGCACTGGCCTCTGGGTCAGACTGCAAGGTTCAAAGGCAGCGCTGCTCTTTAAGACCAGGTTGAGTTTAAGTAGATTAATTAATCCAATCTGTGGGGCAGTGCCTGTGGCTCAAGGAGTAGGGCACTGGCCCCATGTATGGGAGGTAGTGGGTTCAAACCTGCCCCCAGCCAAAAAAAAAAAAAACTTCAAAAAAAATTAATTTTTTGAGACAATGTCTCACCATGTCGCCCTCACTAGAGTGCCGTGGCATCACAGCTCATAACAACCTCAAACTTTTGGGCTCAAACGATTCTCCTGCCTCAGCCTCCCAAGCAGCTGGTACTACAGATGGCTGTCACACCACCTGGTTATTTTTTTGTTGCAGTTGTCATTGCTGTTTGGCTGGCTCAGGCTGAGCTCAGGCACTGAGCTTAATTTTTTTTTTTTTCTTTCTCACTCTTCATGCTGTCTGTCACTAGGCCCCTGCTGGACTGTTAGTGTCCCCCTTTCTTTCTCACTTTCTTACACTTTCGTAGAGTGCTGTGGCGTCATCATCGCTCACAGCAACCTCCTCCTACCTCAACCTCCTAAGTAGCTGGGTCTACAGCTGCCCGATTCAACACCCAAACACAATTTTTAGAGACAGGGTGTTGTTCTTGCTCAGGCTCGCTTCAGCCTTCCAGAGTGCTAGGATAACAGTTGTGAGCCACCACACCTAGCCTTAAAATTTTTTGTAGAGACAGGGTCTCACTATGTTGCCCAGGCTGGTCTCGGAACTCCTGTCCTCAAACGATCCTCCCAAAGTGCTAGGATTAGAGATGTGAGCCACTGTACCCAGCCTAGAGTGTTTTCTGATCAGTTCTGAGCAAGGTGGGGTATGCTCTTCACCAGCCTGCCAAGGGGCTTGCGTACCGAAACACTTCAGTCAAAGCTAGGCCTATAGGTGCTAGAAGCTGACAGTCCTGAATGTCTGCTGGGGCAGTGGCAGCATAGGCTGCCCAGATGTTCTGGCAGCAGTTTTGTGTAGCTTATGCATGGAAAGGCAGGATCCCAACCTAGCCCTGTCTGGTGGCACGGCTTCAGTGCTTTTTGAATTGTTACACAACAACTGTTTTTTATTTTATTTACTTTACACAAGGTGGTGCATGCCTTGTAGTCTGTTATTTGGGAGGCTGAGGCATGAGGATCGCTTGAGCCCAGGAGTTAAAGTGTGGCATCAGCCTAGCTCATAGCAACCTTAAACCCTTGGGCTCAAGCAGTCCTCTTAAGTCTGAGCCTTTCCAGTAGCTGGGACTATCGGTATTCACCACAATGCCCTGCTAGTTTTTCTCTTGGTAGAGAAGGAGTCTCGCTCTTGCTCAGACTGGGATCAAACTCCTGAGCTCAAGTGATCCTCCTACCTTGGCCTCCCAGAGTGACAGGATTACAGGCTGGAGCCACCATGTTTGGCCCAATTGTTAGAAGATCATTGCTTTAAGTGTGCAAGGGTGCTCCTGGAAGTGTAAGTGGGAAAGTGTTTATCCCCCTCGCTCCCTTCCCACACCCCAGCCCCAGGCCAGGCTCTCTGGAATGGTGGCAAGAATGGGCAAGCCTAGGCATTCAACCTTGATCCTGCCTTTCCATATATTTTTTTTTTTGAGATAGAGCCTCAAGCTGTCACCCTGGATAGAGTGCCATGGCATCACAGCTCACAGCAACCTCCAATTCCTAGGCTCAAGCGAGTCTCCTGCCTCTGCCTCCCAAGTAGCTGGGACTGCAGGCACCCGCCACAACACCTGGCCATTTTTGGTTGCAGCTGTCATTGTTGTTTGGCAGCCTGGGCTGGATTCGAACCCACCAGCTCAGGTGTACGTGGCTGGCGCCTTAGCCCACCAGAACGCCCGGGCATTTTTTGGTTGCAGCCATCATTGTTGTTTGTCAGGCCCGGGCTGGATTCGAACCCGCCAGCTCAGGTGTACATGGCTGGCGCCTTAGCCCATTGAGCCACAGGCGCCAAGCCTATTTTTTATATTTTTTTGAGACAGCGTTTCACTATGTCACCCTTGGTAAAGTGCTTTGGCATCACAGCTCACTGCAACCTCAAACTCTTGGGCTCAAGCGATTCTCTTGCCTCAGCCTTCCAAATAGCTGGGACTACAGGCATCTGCCACAATGCCTAGCTATTTTTTGTTGCAGTTGTCATTGTTGGTTAGCTGGCTCAGACTAGGTTGGAACCCACCAACTTCAGTGTGTATGGCTGGCACTGTAACCACTATGCTATGAGCGCCAAGCCTCTCAGGTGTTATTAAAAATTCGGTTTACAGGCTGGGCACAGTGGTTCACATCTGTAATCCTAATAATCTGGAGAGCCAAGGCGGGTGATTGCTTGAGCTCATGAGTTTGAGACCAGCCTGAGGAAGAGTAAGACCCCCATTTCTACTAAAAATGAAAAACTGAGGCAAGAGGATCTCTTGAGCCCAAGAGTTGGAGGTTGCTGTGAGCGATGACATCACAGCGCTCTACCAAGGGCAACAAAGTGAGCCTCTGAACAACAACAAAAATTCAGCTTACAGGTTGGGCAAGGTGGCTCCCACCTGTAATCCTAGCACTCTGGGTGGCCAAGGCGAGTGGATTGCTTGAGCTCTGGAGTTCAAGACCAGCCTGCGTAAGAGTGAGACCCCATCTCTTCTAAAAATAGAAAAAAGTAGCCAGGCATAGTGGCAAGCACCTGTAATCTCAGCTACTCTGGAGGCTGAGACAAGAGGATTGCTCAAGCCCACTAATTTGAGCTTGCTGTGAGCTTTGATGCCATGCCACTCTACCCAGGGTGACAGAGAGAGAGAGACGATGTCTCAAAAAAAATTCAGTTTACACAAATGGAAGTCATTTTGGTAATGGCTGGCTTGGCATTGCTAAATGCCTGACTGTGGTAAGAATGCCCCACCCGGCTGGGCGCTTATGGCTCAATGGGCTAAGGCGCCAGCCACGTACACCTGAGCTGGCAGGTTCGAATCCAGCCCGTGCCCGCCAAACAACAATGACAGCTGCCACCAAAAAATGGCTGGGCGTTGTGGCGGGCGCCTGTAGTCCCAGCTACTTGGGAGGCAGAGGCAAGAGACTCGCTTGAACCCAGGAGTCGGAGGTTGCTGTGAGCTGTGATGCCAGGGCAGTCTACCCAGGGCGACAGCTTGAGGCTCTGTCTCAAAAAAAAAAAAAAATGCCCCACCCAACAAGACAGGCCTCAGCAGAGCTGACACTAGCAAAAGGCCTAACGGGGTGTTCCCTAATCTAAGCACCCTCTGTGCAGCTGGAGGAAGCCTGGGGCATGAGGTTTAAACCCTGGACTCCTAGACCCAAATTGGTTGAGTTTGGATACCCGCTGTGCGACCTTGGGCAAGTTACCTTCTCTGCCTTAGTTTCCTCCTCTCTAAAAACCTCCCTGATAAGGCTGGTAGAGGTGGCTCATGCGTGTAATCCTAGCACTCTGAAAGGCCAAGGTGGGTGGATTGCCTGAACTCAGGAGTTTGAGACCAGCCTGAGTGAGAGAAAGACTTGTCTCTAAAAATAGCCGGGTGTTGTGGCAGGCGCCTGTAGTCTCAGCTACTTGGGAGGCTGAGGCAAGAAAATCGCTTGAGCCCAAGAGTTTGAGGTTGCTGTGAGCTGTGATGCCACAGCACTCTACCAATGGACAGCAAAGTGAGACAATGTCTCAAAAAAACAAAAACTCCCTGATAGGGTGTGGTGAGGACTAAACATGGAAGCTGCTTCCAAACTAACTTGGTTAGTACTCTTCTGCTTGTTCTCATTCCTGGGCAAGGGCCAGTGCCCAGACCAATGTCCACACAGGTCATTCACTCTGTGTTGGGCCTTGAAACTGCCAAGTGTGGTTGGTGGTCCTGTCTTCCTACTCAGAACTGGTAGATGAGGACAGCTGCTGTTTTTTGAGTACTTTTGTACCAGCTGTGTGACCTCAGGCACCTTCCTAACCTCATAGTGCCTCTGTTTTCCCATCTGTAAAATAGGGAGAACTTGGTATTTGCCTTGCTGGAAAGCTGAGATGCCCTAGGATGTAAAAGAGGCAGGGCAGAATGCTCTCCTGGTCTTACTTGTTCTTGTGGTGGTTCTGGGGGGTAGGAAACTGCCCCATTTCATAGACACTGAGGCCCCAAGGGGTTGGAGAATGGGCACACCTAGCTACTGACCCCTGCTGCACTGTCCAAGCTCCACAGACAGCCCATCCCCATATTCCCAGCAGGGCTCTTTCCATTCTCTGCTCTACAGCCTGCATCCCAGGCCTGATTCCAAATCAGCTCCCTTCCCAACTCCTACCCTACTTGTCTAGGGCCTTGAGGTGTCCCCACCTGACCTCTGAGTGGGTCTCAAATTTGGTACAGCTCAGAATAGCCAGGTGCTCTGATCAGACCCTCTTAGCCATTCCAGGTCCTTTCATTTCCTTGAAGCACTTCCCCCCAGTGCTCTGCCTAAGGTCCTTCAAGGAGAAGGCAACACTCTATTTGTTACCCTGAGCTTCAATTCCTAGCCTGTATCTTACCTCCTCCAAAGTCTTCCCTGACAGATACACCTTGCCAGGAATATTGAGCATGTCCTCCCACCTCTCTGTTACTTAGCTCTGGGTTTTCTGCTTCTGGGAGTGGTTCTAGGTTTTTGTTGGGCAGCAGTCAGGGATGGCATCAGTATACAGATCAGACAAACAGACCACCGTGGAGGTGCCCGTAAGTAATACTTATAGTGCACTTGCAGCCTACAAAGCACTTTCACACTCTTCATTTTATGTGCCCTTTACACAACCACTAGGATTAAGGGCCAGCCAGTTGAAGGCTGGTTGTACAAGGGACGAGGTCCATAGCTCAACAGATAGTCACTAGAGTCTGGATTATACCAAAACTTTAGACTTCCAGCTTCAGGAACTCACAGCTGTGTGACCCTGGGCAAACCTTCACCTCCCTAAAACTCGTCTTCCCATATGTAAAGTGGAGACAATGTTACTATCTACCTCCCAGGATGGTTAGGAGGATAATGAGGGAATATCCAAGCTCTAGCACATAACAAGTACTCCATAAATATTACCTAAAAAGTCCGCTGGCTCAGGGTTTGTAAGTTAGCGGCTAGGGCGCCAGCCACATACACCGGAGCTGGTGGGTTTGAACCCAGCCCAGGCCTGCCAAACAACAATGACAAATACAACCTAAAAATAGTTGGGTGTTGTGGCAGGAGCCTGTAGCCCCAGCTACTTGGGAGGCTAAGGCAAGAGAATCACTTAAGCGCAAGAGTTTGAGGATGCTGTGAGCTGTGATGCCATGGCCCTCTACCCAGAGTGACATAGTGAGACTCTGTCTCAAAAAAAAAAAAAAAAAATATATATATATATATATATATACACACACATATATATAAATAAAAAGTCCACAGACAATTCCAGACATTTCTTCAAAATAGATTCTGTGAGGAATGCAGACAGGTAACATGATGGTGCTGCTCTTCAGGAGCCCCTGCAGGTCCTTTGCAGAGCTAGAGTTCTGTCCCGCCTGCTGGGGATGGACACCTCCCTGTCCAGAGAATCAGTTTCTTCTGTAGAATGGAGGTGATGTACTAGATACCCAGCCAGGGCTTGCTAGGAGGCCCCATGACAGTCTTACACAAATAATTCTAGCTACTATTTCTTGTGCCCTTGTGTGCCAGGCACAGTGGAAGTTCATTTTATATTCTTTTTTTTTTTTTTTTTGGAAGTTCATTTTATATTCTAAGGGCCTCATCTACTATTGGCACTCAGTAAGGATCTGTAGGATCAATCAGGTAACTTGAATCTTCCCCAAAGCCCTGGGCTAACCTCGATTTGCACTGGGGGGCTGGGGCCTTGAGAGTTAGACTGTGACTTGTCCACGAAGACAGCAGTGGCCCGTGGCGCAAAGAAGCTGAGAGTTAGCTCGCCCCCAACCCCCGACTGACTCTCTTTGCAGGAGCTGGGGCACTGGAGACCCGGAGTCGCCACAGCTCGTACCCGGCAGGGACAGAAGAGGATGAAGGGATGGAAGAGCCCAGCCCCTTCCGGGGCCGCTCACGCTCGGCGCCCCCCAACCTCTGGGCTGCACAGCGCTATGGCCGCGAACTCCGTAGGATGAGCGACGAGTTCGAAGACTCCTTCAAGGTGAGTGCTGGTTAAGGCTGCTTTCCACCGGTCTGTCCCTTCCCAGGGGACGTCCATATCAGTGGTCCCAGGATCCTTCCACTTTCATGGGCTAGTCCTAGGTTCTTTTCCCTCCCGAGTCCACAGCATGCAGGGGCCTGTAGTTTCAGATCTGTTCGCACCACGCAGTTTGTCCCCAGCTCCGTGTCCCAGGGTGTGCCGGGACCTGTAGTCCCAGGGCACCACCACAACCCCCTCCCCCCACTGCCTTTTTTTATTCTTGTTCCAGAGCATGCCGGGATTGTAGTCAGATCCCTCTCCAAGCTAGAGCCCCGGGCTTCCCCAAACCTCGGAGCGTGAGGCATGCTGGTGTTTGTGGTCTTGGCCCAGCCCCTTGCAGGTGTCTGGGCTTTTTAGCCCCAACTTCGGAGCCACTTAATTCTTTTTTTTTTTTTTTTATTGCACCTGTCATTGGTGGGCCCGGGCTGGATTTGAACCCGCCAGCTCAGGTGTACGTGGCTGGCCCCTTAGCTGCTTGAGCCACAGGCGCTAAGCCACCACTTAATTCTTGAATTGCGGTCCCACTTAATTCTTGAATTGCATCTTCTGCGTGCTGGGTTTCCGGCTCTGGCCTTTCATATAAGGCCCTGGACGTCCTCTCCCTCCGTCCCCAGTTTGGAGTTCCTGGGATCTAAACTGTTCCCATTCTTTGAAGGCCTAAACGTGCTCCCGTGCTTTCCAGACCACCCAGTGTAGGTCAGGCTAAGTTACGGTCTTGATTATTGCCTCGAGATCTCACAGGTGGAGCCTGGCTCTAGCTGCCAGGATAATCTAATTTATTTAACCCTTTTCCCCTCTCACCCCGAAGGGACTTCCTCGCCCGAAGAGCGCGGGCACAGCGACACAGATGCGACAGAGTTCCAGCTGGACACGCGTCATTCAGTCCTGGTGGGATCGGAACGTGGGCAGGGGAGGTTCCGCCCCCTACCAGTGACCTTCGGCCCTGAGGCTCCGCCCCCTCCAGATCCTTTGGCGGCCATCTTGGGTACGGGCGGAAGTTTTTCCGCAAGTTTTACGCAAAAGAGGATCCCTTCTCTTTCGGAGAGAAACAGTGTGACCTACATTCCCTTTCGGTGCGTGCGAGAGCCACGGAAGGTTCGGCCCATCGGAAGTTTCGAAGTTTTTTCGCTCAAAGCCGCAGGAAGTGGCTCCGAGGCCCCGCCCACTGGCGCTGGGCTGCCCGGAGGCGCCTGCGCTCCGTTGTGAGCTGGTATTAACCACTGCTTCGCCGGAGCCGGTTCCTCTGCGGTGCCCTGTGGACCGAAGCTCGTGGGTAAACGTGATAATAAAGCCCGCGTCTGTGCCACCAAGTCTCCTCTGTCAGCCGCTTTAGAGCTCTGCGGGCTGGGGTACAGGGATAATTTTAAAAGATAGTTCTGTCTTACCCGTAAGGGAAACTGAGGCTCTTTTTGAGTGGCACCCAGCCACAGAAACCAGGAAGGACTCTGGGCACCAAGCGGAGGGACGGGCTGCCAGTTCCTTATCTCTAGGATGGTAATTGGGAACCGCAGCCCGTCCTGCAGGTGGAATTTCGCACTCTGCAAACCGTGCCGCGGTTCCCAGGGGAGGGTCATTTGTTCTTATTTGGGTCAGTCCTTGCGAACAGCTACTGTGTGGCTAGCATTGGGCCAGTGCTGCTCAGGGACCTGGCAGGACGCTCAGGCAGGAGCAGGGGCGACGGAAGACTGGGGACAGAGAAGCTTCACACGAGGACCCAGTGCGGAGCTCGGGCTCAGCTCCAGAAAGATTTATTGGCGCCCTCTGTAGCCCAGGCCAGGGCTTTTACTGAGTACACAGACATGAGTTACGCCACAGAGGGGCTAGGGCCGGGGAGAGGGAGGCTCTCTCTGGTGGGGAAGTCAGGGCGGAGGAGAGCTAGAGCTGCGACCTGCAAGTGAGGTGGAAAATTGGGCGGTCACTCCCAGCAGGAGAGTGGAGCCATGGAAGGAGCAGCACAGGCCAGACTTCTGAAGGGCTGGAAGGTCATACCCAGGAGTTGGGAGTTTAGCTGGTTTTTGAGGACCCAGCAACCAACATGGAATGTTTCCGTAAGTGGAGGGGAGCCAGGTCAGGAAGGTGGGCCTTGGCTATTGTAGGGCCTAGACACGGAATACAGGGAAGTTGGCAGATTTGGGAATAGGACAAAATCTGACAGCAGAAGGGAGGAACATTGGACAGTGGTATTGACCCTGAGGGAGAAGGGCCCTACTCTGGACAGGTTTCTCCAGGATCCCCACTCCATCTGTTTGCCTGAGGCTGCAATGAAAACAAAGCAAAGCAAACACTCAATTGGCAGGAGATAAGCCCAGATAAGAGGCTGCCTTCCTCTGGAGGAGGGAGTCTGTCAGCCTGGGACTCGCCAGGAAGCTGGGCGAGGCCTTGAAGAGGTGCCAGCCTGACCCTGCTGCTGCACAGCCGCGCCCTCTCCGTGGGCTCTGCGCTGGTCCTGAGGCATGGAGCAGATCCTCCAGGCTGGCCGAAGGCAATCTGCTATAGAGGGTCCAGGTCAGGACCTCTTAGCTGTAGCCTGGCACACATGACATCGTTCTGGGCCTCCATTTCCTCATCTGTAAAACAGGCACAACATCTCCCTCACAAGGATGAGATGGATGCTGGGTGTTCCAGCCCCTAGTTACATCTATGACTGTCAGCTTCCCTTCTGTCAGGAGTTTCCAGGAGGCTGACTTCCCACGTATCTCTGAAAAGCCAGGTCTCCTGGTGTTGTGCAAGTCCTGAGCTCTCCAGCTCCACCCCAGCCTATCTGTCCTGTGGTAGAGTCAGCTGCATGGGGAGAGCCCCGGAGCAGCCCCAGCAAAAGATGTTGGGTGTTTGGGTCATAACAGACAACAGGAAGGGGGGTAGGGGAGGCTTCCTGAAGCAGAGCCCTAAGCCTCTGTGAAGGGAGGACAGGGAGAGCCTAGGAGGGAGAAAGGCAATGGGTGAAGGGGAACCAGGAGCAATGGCCTGGGATAGGGGCACACACAGAAGCAGGTAGTGAGGAAGGCCACTTGAAGACTTGCAAGCCCTGGACAAGGCCACCTCAGGTTCAAACCAGCAGCCTTTCACTGGGGGCCTGACCTTAAACCCACCAAATGGCCACAGCTCATTTTATAGATGAGGAAATGGAGGCCCCAGAGGTGGCAGAGCCAGACCCAGAGCCCTCTTACCTTAAACCACACTGTACACAGGGTCCCTGAAATCCACTTTTATTCACATTTTTTAAAAATTCCCCAAAGAATAGAGAAAGAATGTGACCCCTACTTCCCAGAGTTCTGAGTCTCCAGCCAGTGCTGCCTGGGAAGTGTTGGCGATGCCAAACTCTGGGGTTTGGACTCCACAGGGAACAAGGCTCAATCAGGCCCTTCCCTAGGACTGAGGGCAAAAAGGAAGGCTAGGGCCTAACAGGGCACCAGGAGGATGAAGGAAGGGGGTTAGTGTGGGATACTTGGCCCAGGTTTAAAAAAATAAAATTTCTAAAGATAAAAAGTTTAAAAAAAAAAAAAGCATTAGTGTTTTCACCTCCTGCCCTCTGCCCAGTGCCCACCCTGGCCCTGTGGCCACCTCTTGCTCAAAGTTCAGAGCTGCGTGTTCTCCTCCTGGCTCTCCGAGTCAGCACCAGACAGGTGCCCACTGTTCTGGGGTGTGTGACCGTTGCTGGCACAGGCCACCAGAGGCCCATCCCCCAGCCCCTCCATCGTCTCGCCCAGCAGGCTCCGGCGGATCTCCTGGAGCAGCCTCGCCCGCAGCTCCTGACATTCTTGGGTCAGCTGGGCCAGCAACTGTGGAAGACAGGTATCACAGGCAAGGCCAGGCCCCACAGCACCCTGCCTTTCTGCTGGCCTCACTGCAGCCTCACCTTGGGCTCCTCTTCGGCCAGCTGCTGTAGGACCTGCTGCTGCCCAGCCACAAGGCGGTCATGTCGCTGCTTCTGAGCTTCCTCCAGCTATGGGGGTGGGCAAGGGGTCAGCTGAGAGGCCCTGAGGAAGGGGCCAGGACCCTGCAGTTTTGGCTGGGCACAGAAATCAGGCTGGTGAAGGATCCCAGGATTGTATGCCAGGTTTGGGAGATGGCCAGGCTCAAAGACCCCAAAGCCACAGGGAGCAGGTGATTTGCTTTGAATATAATGTGGGCATGAGGGGGCTGTTGGGCCTCAGAAAAGTCTCTAGATGTCCCTTGAGGGCAATGTGGCACCAGGCCAGCCACCAAGGAGATGGGTGTCTGATGAAGGAAGAATGAGGGTGGGCCTAGGGTGGCCTCACTCACCCGACGGATGGAGTTGACCGACTCAGTGATGTGCCGACGGTTAATCTCTGTCAGTTCCCTGCGCAGGAGCAAGTCAGGATGGGCTCAGTGCCCAGACACCTGCCCTGCCTCCCCAGCGCCCAATGGCTCCCAGTCCTGACGCCCTTACGCCTCCTTCTTATGTTTCTCCCTTGTCTTGGCCTCTGAGATACTGTTGTGGCGCTTCCTGTCCAGGATTTTCTGCAGCTCCTTCTTCTCTCTGGAGAAGCCAGTGGGGGAGGAGGAAGGGTAAGAGGCAGGACCAGGGACTCTACCCTCCTCCTGGTACCAGGGAGTCCCCTGCCCCACCCACCAAAAATCCTTTGCCTTCACCTCTCATTCATCTCCTTCAGCCTCTTGAACTGAGCTGTGTGTGCCTCCAGGACAATCTCCCTGAGCCGCTGTTGAGCCTGTGGACACAGGTAGCCAAGAGGTGACATAGAGCTGATGCCAGAAAGCAGATTCTCCCTCACCGCCACATGCCCCTCTCACCTGTTTCAGGTGCTCCAGCCTCCGCTCAGCCTCGGTATCTGCCTGGGCCTCCCTCAGCTCCAGCAGACTTTGCACCTGCCTGTTCTGGAACTCTTGATAACGCTTCACCTCTTCCTCTTCCTCCTTCATGTCCTCCACGTCACCAGCCCCACCCCTGTGGGGAGAACCCCTCTGGGCTGATGCTCCGTCACCTAGACTTGGGCTGGGAGGGTAGAGGAAGGGCATATCCCAGCAGGCAATGGCAGATACCACCCCGTGGGGCCAAGTCTATTATGCAAACCAGAAAGCCTGTTAGCTTCACCCAAATGATGGGAGCCAGTTTGGACAACATGCCTTTTGAAGGGGACATCAAAGAGATGTCACCTCCTAGGGAAAGGGTGGACCCTGTTGCAAGAAGTCTCCTCTATCTTCCTTGTACCAAACCTTCCCCCTGGGGATCAAGGAGCAGACCCTGCCATCTCTCCCTGCCCATGTAGTGTGGACACCCATGTGCACACACCCCTAACATCCATGTCAACACAGCATATAACCAGGCTGGACACTCACAGGACACCTTGCCGGTGCCGGCACCTGCTCTCCGCCCGGGCCTGGGCCAAGCCTTCAAGCAAGCGGCGAGTGAGGGTGACAGCCTTCCGCTGATGCTTCTTGTACAGCTCTCGCAGGTCTCGCTCTTGCCGGCTGTGGAGCTTGACCAGAGTCTTGTGGCTTCGGAGCTCATCCAATGGGGTGGCAGCCATCTCTAGAAGCAGCAGAGCAAAGGGGCCCACCTGCAGCCCCACCCCCACCAGGCAGCCCCATCCCCACCTACTCTACCTGAGAGGATGCTGGCAATGAGGTCATCCCGCTGCCCTGGAGAGCAGAGGCCCCCTGTGAGAAGCTGGAGGACATGGTGGCAGGAGCCAATCCCCTCAGCCCACCGGGCCCTCAACTGTTCCTTACCTGGGCTGCTGAGGGAGGTGCTGGTGGGAGAGGTGGTGGGACCTGGGGGTCGGCGGGGGGAGGAGACCAGTGGGCTAGGTGTGGGGTTTAGGGACACCTGGGACGCCGCCTGCTGAGATGAGCTCTCCTGGCACATCTCTAGGCCAGCCTGAGCCTGTGGGGAGAAAAGTGGGATGTTCTTTTCAGAAATGGCATTTTCTCCAGGTCCTCTATCCACCACAACCTCTCAGGGGTCCCCAGCACTCTGGTCAGCCTCCTCCAGCCCATCAGGCTGCTACACTCACTGTAATTTAGGGCTGTCTGGACACCCACATGAGAAATAAGCTGGCACAAACTAAGCCTTTCCAGACCCCCTTTCCACGTGGGGTGTGAGAAAATAATGTAATGCCAGTCCCACTGCATGTGCTCAAGAACTCCCAGTTTCTGCTGGAAAGGGCTAAGCCAGCCCCAAGGAGTCTGTTCCCGTCTCCAAGTCCCTCCACCCTTGCTCACAGTTGCACATCTTCCTTGTTGCTCAGCTCCTGATTAAATCAATGAAGGAAGCGACCGCAGAGCAGGCACCAGCCTCTTGGCTAACAGCTCTAAGCAGCCCTAATTGCAGTCATTCTTCACCGCCTGCCACAGGCCTCGTGGGGACTAGGTCTGGCTGTGCTGGTGAGCCTCTACTCCTGACCCTTCCCCACAGAAGCCACCGCCCTCCATGTGCCCTCCCAGACCCCACATTTTAAAGGCTGTGGCTTCACACCAGATTAGTGAAGTGGCAGGAGCATCTGTGAGCCTGGTTTTGGCCCTGCTCACAGCTAGAAGAATTCTAGCCCAGGTCTGACCTGAGAGCTTTTCAAATACAAATGGGTAGGGGCAGCACACGTGGCTCAAAGGAGTAGGGCGCCGGCCCCACATGCCAGAGGTGGTGGATTCAAACCCAGCCCTGGCTAAAAAAAAGCTGCCAAATACAAATGGGTGGTTTCTATCTCCTCAAAATCCTAAGGCTTCAAAGGCTACTGAGCAAGAGAATCCAAAGCCCCTGTCCCACACAGTGCGGGCATAAGGATCAGTGTTGGTGGCAGAGAGATGCAGGTTCAAGGCCCAGGCCAGGCCAGGCCATTTTTGAGCTGAGCAACTCAGGGCCTCCATGTATGCCACCCCTACACTGGGGATGGCAGCCCCCAAACTGGGTGGTGGAGGATTACTGAGCCTAGGAGGTCTTAAGGTGCATACTAGGCCTGGCAGAGAGCTGATGCTCTGCATTCACTTGGCTTTACGTTCTGGTTTGAGTAAGACAAGAATCCAGAAAGGGGAACAGGCTCTCCCAGCAGAGGGGAATGGGTATGTGAAGGAAGCTGGAATCTGCAGGAGGGCCCTGAACAGTCCAGCCCAGCCCAGGGGAGCCGTGAAGCTGGGAGTCGTCTGGGACAGTGTGATGGGAACTGCATGAACTTCTCCACCAGGGCTGGGCCCAGAGGTCAACCCGTACCTCCTACTCCACCCATACCCACAGTAGTCGTGTCCACCGATCCCCTGAGTCACAGTGAACCTGCACCCTACCCAGCCAGGCCTGTCCATGGTGCTGCCTGGCTCACCTCACTCTCCCCAATGAGGGCAGCCAGCTGCTTGGCCCTCTGGTCCATCAGGCTGACGTGCTTAATGGGGTTGATCAGGGCCTTGGCGTAGTCTAAGAGGAAGCAGAGGCAAAGGTCCCTGAAACAAAGGCCCCCCAGGCCACATGGTCCCCACCAGCTCTGATCTGAATGAGAAAATAAAGAACCTGCCCTTGGGTTTATTTGCCACCCTGAATCAGGGCCACTTGGCTTGGCCACACCCGAGCCCTGGTGGCAGTATTGTCCCCCACCCTTCCTGGCCTGTCCCTGTCCTGCTCGCCCTTAGCTCACCCTGGTGGTCATCAGGAATGTAGTCTGAGGCCTCAGTGTAGATGAGCAGGGCTGGCAGGCACAGTGGCTGGTTGGCCTCATTCCGCAGGCAGACATAGTGATACCCTGGAGGGCAGGAGGGAGGGTCACTGGGCTCGGCCAGGTCCCCACACAACACCTGCTATGTGAACCAAGACCTCACCTGAGCGGATGGCAGAGACAGGCAGGATGCGGTGCCCTACGAATTTGCCACCCTCCTCAAAGGCAGCAATGCGAAGTGAAGCCAGCGTGGGCAGTACCACCTGTGGGCCCAAACTGGTGCTGAGCCATGGAGCTGACCACAGCCACCGAGGACAAACACTCAGAGCAGACCTTCGGGTGAGCTGACCAACTGACCATTAGTCACCATCACCAAGAGGTGATGGCTGATTCACCTCTCCATAGCCTGGCCCATAATGACCAGTGGCCATCAGGGCCCTGAGCCATGAGCACAGGCAGACACCCTCAGAGCATCATGGGCAGGTTTGGTCATTGCCAGCTTAGAAACTGTAGAGTAGGCTCGGCACCTATGGCTCAAGCGGCTAAGGCGCCAGCCATGTACACCTGAGCTGGTGGGTTCGAATCCAGCCCGGGCCCGCCAAACAACAATGACGGCTGCAACCAAAAAATGGCCGGGCGTTGTAGCGGGCGCCTGTAATCCCAGCTACTTGGGAGGCGGAGGCAGGAGACTCGCTTGAGCCCAGGAATTGCAGGTTGCTGTGAGCTGTGATGCCACTGCACTCTATCCAGGGTGACAGCTTGAGGCTCTGTCTCAA
>CAUYON010019631.1:0-34943 GCA_963573935.1 Arctocebus calabarensis | reverse complement strand
ACACTCTAGCCTGGGTGGCAGAGTGAAACCTTGTCTCAAAAAATAAAATAAATGAGGGCAGTGCCTGTACTCAAAGGAGTAGGGCGCTGGCCCAATATACCAGCGGTGATGGGTTCAAACCTGGCCCTAGCCAAAAACTGCGCACAAATGAATAAATAAATAAATAAAATGAATAGTTCATTCAGCTCTTCCTTTATGGTAGATACTTACGCTGTTTTAAATATTTGCTATTACAGACAATGCTGAAAGTAGCAGCTAATAGCTGCAGTGTCCTGGACAATGCATCTCCTCCCATACTTGCTGGATAGTGTCACTGGCTCTTTAAGAACAATGGAGACAACCTCACCTGTCCTGGGTGATTTTGTCATTCATTTACTGAGGGGTCAAAGAGAAAAGATCTCTCATGGTCCATAGCCATCCCCTTGATTCAGTGATGATGCGTAAGAGGTTTTACAGAAAGATTATCTGGAAGGAGCATTTTTTGTTTTTTTGTTTTGTTTTGTTTTGTTCTGCAGTTTTGGCCGGGGCCGGGCTTGAACCCGCCACCCATGGTATATGGGGCCGGCGCCCTACTCCTTGAGCCACAGCCCCGGGAGCATATTTTTTACAACTGTTATCACTTTAGTTCTCATACACATACCCACTGGAGGGAATAAAACTGGCCGCAGGGACCAAGGGTCTGCTTCAGCTGTAGGATAGTCAAAATTAGTTGGTGGAGACACCTCTTTCCAGGTTATTTTTCCTGGTATAGATCCGAATGCCATGAGATGCATTTGATATTTTAAGGCCCTTTCCTGTGAATTCACAAGCACAGTATGGGTTAGGCCAAGGGCGATACTCTGCAGAGAGAGAGGGACAGAGAGAGGCAGAGAAAGGAGACACCCGCTGTCCCTTGAGGGAGTCCGTGGCCAAAATCCGTGACCTTCCAATAAACCACAGAGGGGCACGCCGTGACCGGGTGGGGCCCTTCTTGCTGCAGGGAAGGAGCAAGTTCCATTGTAAGTTTGGAGTGTGGTCATAGTTATTAGATGCCTGAATTTTTTTTTTTTTTAACCAGGTACATGACCAACCACTTCACCCACAAACACATCCTGTTCCCGGTCAGTGGCTCAGCATTTCCGCATGTATCTGGTTGGTGCCCGAGATGTCACTTCAGTGCTACCCAAGACTGACTGACAGCTGCTGGGGTAGGGGCTTCCCCACCCCAACCCCGGATAGAACATAATAATTGAAAACAGAGAGGCTACATTGACTTGTGTGACCCCGGGGAAAGCAGATGTCTGCTCAAAGTGACCAGTGACCCCAGGTCACTGCCCTCCTTTAAACTCTAAACTACCCTAAAGTAAGATAACCATTTTTTTGCAACTTTGAAAGTCAAAAGAAAACCACCTCCCCGTGAC
The DNA here is from genome assembly GCA_963573935.1 of Arctocebus calabarensis. NCBI lineage: Eukaryota > Metazoa > Chordata > Mammalia > Primates > Lorisidae > Arctocebus > Arctocebus calabarensis. Next base: position 33,543 of record CAUYON010019631.1, on the reverse strand, counting down.
TGTAAAGATAAATCACAGGCACCAACTTTATAAATGAGCATATTACCCAAATTGGTACTTAGGTACTGACTCAATTAAATTCACAGGTGGTAAAATCTGGGTGTGCTGTAGACAAAGAAATTTATCTATAGATGTTCACATTTTGCAAAAATAGAATAGAGCGTCTTCTTTGGATACTGTATTTTTACCTTCTTGTTTTTTCGAGAGATTAATTGCTTTGTCTAGTAGGCATTTGTTATCCTTCCCCCCTACACTCCCCTACTCAGATAAGAAGGACATTTGAGGGGTGAGTAGTTCACTGGGATATTCAGGGGCAGCTGGTGAACGGCATAAGAGAGACACAGTTGTCTGCATGAAGTTGACATATCCAGCCAGCATCTCAATAGCCGCCATTGTTTCCTCTGCCCACTAGGAGCTCTTTGTGGCTGCATGGGCGTTCCTCCAGGGTCCATAATGAACTCTGGGCAGGTGGAGGTAAAATAAGCCCTGGATGGAACTCATTGCTGCCAAACTCACAGAGGCTTCTATCTGCCAATTGGGACGATACCCATTGTAAATTGGAACTGCCATTATGGTGGCCCACCCTCGCCAGAGGGGACTGGCTACAAACAGGCAGCTCCTGGCACAGATGACTTTGAAAAACTGACTTACTGTCCAAAGCTGGATTATAAAACATTGCTCATAATCTTTGACCTAGTAATTCTTCCACTAGACATTATTCTAAGAATATGACCTATTTATTAATATCTACCTGCCCACAAACACCTACGTGAAATCAAAGGAAATAATTATTATAAGATTGGTTGACTAGATAGGAAGAATAGGGAAACGATACTGAAAATCTGCCAGCTAGAGTGAAAGAATAAATTTCAGTAAAAGTCAATAATAATACTAATAAGAGATTGCTCATGGAGAGTTGTTAATAATAAATAAAAATTCTAACTGGCATACAGTGGAGTGATATTAATTTTTGGATATCCAAAATATAGTAATCCATTCAGTCCTCAAAAATCATGCTTTAGATGTGTAGTTAATATTATTGGAAATGTTGAAGACAAAAAAAAGTTGATTGTATAATTGTATATATGATATGATACTGATTGCGGTCACTTTAGTAGATAGATGTGTCTTTCTATTATTTGCCCCCAAAATACTTATAGGTGGTACAGGATTATGACTGATTCTCTTAAAATATTCTTCTCTACATTCCTCTGTATTTTCTACTTCCACAATGAACATAGGGGGCAGTTCAAAAATAAAATATGTGTTTTTAAAATTTTTATCTTACAGGTGAAGATGCTCTTTCTTCATTCAGCACTTACTCCCCTTGTGTTATTTTAAAAGGTGCAAACCTCCATTGTCTCAAACTAGCCTAAGCCCTTCATGACTCCATCTAAAGCTGATTCTACATCTATGGAATCTAAAATTTCAATCTACTAATTCCTTAATACTCTTTTCAAAATATTTAGTAATTTTAAACATTCCTGTTCCCTAGAAAGATGGCAAATACAGGCAGTTTCCCCAAAATTCAGATACTAAGTGTAGAAATCTTGACGGGTAACAGTTTTTAAATGTTTTATTTATGTCTGCTTATTTGTATTCCTCATAAAAATGCCTGCAAAGCCAGCAAGAGGAACATTTTAAAGCAGAAGTTAGTTTAATGTAACACAGAATTTGGGAAAATTCCTCTGCAGATTTCTGCAAATGTACCCATGACACTACCAATTATATTTGTAGCTATTAGCTCTTGTTCAGTTCAATAAATTAATGCATACATTAAAACTGCCTCTTTCATGTATGCCAGTAATTTAAAGAATAAGTAAAATCCAGGCCAAAAAGGAAAATGTTTTAAAAAAAAATCTTATAATTTCTGAAGGGAAAGATAAAGTTTCCAAATGTATTACCCAGAGATTGTCTGGTTGCTCCTTCCTATTCATCCTTATCGTCCACTTCCTCCTCCCCTAGTTCTGATATTTACCCCTTACATCTCAATGTTAAGTTCATTGAGATGAACATTCCTACTGGGCCTAGGAAACAATATCTCCTTGGTCCGGAACAAAACTGGCCTCAATACAATTAGAAAGAACAATACTTTCCTTCACAGGCCTACATCTTTGCTTTCTTTTCTTCTCTTTGGTATCTCTGGCCCTGATTCTTTCAGGCTTATAAGTGTCTTCCCACCTCTTTCTCTCAAACCCTATCAAAACTCTGCTTTCAAAAATAAACAAAAACAAGCCAGGCAGCACAACAGTTCACATCTAAAATCCTGACATTTTGGGAGGCCAAGGCAGGAGGAGGGCTTGAGGCCAGGAGTTTGAGATCAGCCAGGGCAACATAGGGCAAACTCCATCTCTGTCAAAAGTTAAAAATAAACAAGGACGCAAACAAACAAAACCAAAGCAAGAGAAACAATTTCATTTTAAGTACAGTGGAGAAGAGACAGTTAAGTTAAAAAATCAAGCATCAGCTCAAGACACAATTGCCAAGATGTGGAAGCAATCCAAGTGCCCATCAACCAATGAATAGATTAACCAACTATGGCATATGTACGCCACGAAGTACTATCCAGCCATAAGAAAAGATGGAGACTTTACATCTTTGGTGTTTACATGGATGGAGTTGAAACACATTCTTCTTAGTGAAGTATCTCAAGAATGGAAAAAATAATTCAATGTACTCAATACTAATATGAAACCAGTATTTAAATAACTATGTGCCCACGGGAAAGTTAAACACAAGTATAGTCTAGCCACGGGGAGGGGAGAGGAAAGAGCGGGAAGAATGGAGGGTGATTGGCGGGATCTCACTTACTGTGCACAATGTGAGGGTATTCAGCACAGCCCCCTGGGTGAGGGTTCAACTACAATTTGAACTTTACCTTAGAAACAAAAACAATGTAACCTAAACATTTATACCCTCATATTAATCTGAAAATTTAAAAAAAAAAATAAAAAAAGAATCAACCAATGACTGCCCTAAAACCTCATTGTGTGGGGGCACCCTGGGGTGACCCGAGGGAAGCCTAGCCCCAGCAGTGTGGTGAGATTAGAGGTACTTAGGTGTCTGTGCTTGAAAGCCCTGGTTAATTTGCTAGGGCTATGAACAGTTCAACGATTTGAGTCTTAGTTTCCTCATCAGTAAAATGGGAAGAATAAGTAGGCTCCTGCCACCAAAGACCCCAGCCTGGCGCCTGACACATTAACACATGCTCAAAATGGCTAGTATCATCAAGCTAATTAGGGTTATGTTTACCTTTTCAGTAATAAAAGAAATAGAGAAGAATTTTTCCTATTTTGCTTTCCCAATAAAGAAAGTGAATTCCAAGCCTAGGGCCAGTATTTTGAAGGTTATGAGAAAAATAAATACCTTTGTGTCTGCAAATAATCCTTTCTTGCTCCAAGAAAGTTATTCTCTATTAATACAATGAAAACCACGCATATCCATTACTCCTTAAGGGAAAGGCCTAAACTGCCAAAATACCCAAACATCAATGCAAAATTAAAATAACAGGCTCATGCCAAAGAAGGGTGCTGCCTATTTTTATTTATTTCCTTTGTTCGATGTCTGCCTCTTCTAACTAACCTTAGGTTTTTAGCTACAATCTAATTTCCCATACCATTTCAAAAAATTCTCACAAGATGGAGCCTTGTTCTCTTCTGAAGACTGACAACTTTGTCTTTATAATAACATGGTCATGTGTCTTTGTATTTCTGCTCCTGACTCTTAGCTCTGGCCGCTTTTCTCAGTAGCATCCTAACCCTCAGTGCCTTACTCCATGGGCTAAGTTGTCATTGTCTATGTTCTATGACTCAAACCAGGTTTGGGCCCTCTGAGAATCTTTCATAACCAGAAGGAACTTGGTCCTCAAGAAGAAAGGAAGGAGAGATAAAGGAAGTGATGAAAAGAAGTGAAGCATAGATATTTGCAATCTAATGTTGTTCCCCATTGTCAACAGAAAGGAAACCAAACTCTGTCAAATAATTTTAAAAGGTTTTTCTAAGCCAAATTTGAGGACCATGGCCTGGAGCCACACCCAAGTGGACTCGATGTGATTGGGTTACAATTTGGTTTTATGCTTTCAGGGAGACAGAAATTACACATAAAGTTGGAAAGCAATATGTGGAGGGCGTATATTGGGTTGGCCCTAAAAGGTAGGACTTTTCATATGGGAGGGAACTTACAGGTTATAAGTGGGTTCACAAATACTTGATTTGTAATTGGGTAACGAAATGAAGCTTTGGGGGGAGAAGCAAGATGGCAGCCCAGTAACAGCTTCCTTACAACTCAGCATGATGAGACTGGGGAGAGAAGACTCCAGGCATCTCTGGCTGATAGGATCTACCCAGAAACATCCTTTCAGGGATCCAGGGAGTCAGCAGGAGACATCTGGACCCCATAAGGAGGGCAAAAGCAGTGGAGAACTGGCAAGTGGTTGCGTGTGTTCATTCAGTTTAATCCCCTCAGCAGCTTTAAGTACAGCAGCAGTGAGATTGCAAACTTGAAAGGCCTCACCTATGAGCTGGGTTTTTTTGTTTTTTTGTTTGTTTTTTTGGACTTGGCACTCAGTCGAAGTACCTTGGGAGAAGTTGGGCAAGAGTGCGAAGGACTTTAAATGTTCTCTAGGGCCTCAGACTGAGCCACTGAGCCAGAGGGAACTAATAGTGTTAGGCTGTGGGCCATGCAGAGTAATTGTGGGAGAACTGCCCTGGCCAGCTCCCCCCTTAGGGTTGCAGAGCGAGGATCAGGCAGGAGACCTTGGGCGAGTAATCTAGTGACCAGCGGCCTAAAGGCGGTGACTGAGATGCCTTACAGCCTTAGCCCTCAGGGGCATAGAGTGAAACCAATTTTGGCATACTGGGTAAGTGGATAGCCACTTCAGGAGTAATCCCAGCAACAAGTGGGATCACTTCTGCTTAGCCAAGGTTAGCAGTTTAAAGTGGCTTTGAAGCAGGCAGAGGAGAGATTTAGGCTCTGTACCCTGTAGGATTTGAGAAATCAGCAAAGGCCTCCAGTCTCCATCTCATACAGCCGTATCAGCATTGTGATTAAGATCTCATACTCCAGAAGATCACCTGTTGCCCAGACGATATTCAGCAAGATACATATACTGCTTTTTTTTAATTGCAAGATTTTCCCTATAGATTTTTCTTTTTGTTTCTTTCTTTTCTTTCTTCATTTTTCTAGTTTAAATGTAATTTTCCATTGTTGCCTTCTTTAACAATTTGTACCCCTATTATTTGGTTTTCCCCCCAGTTTTATCCCATAAAGTTTTCTGTTTGCTTATTTTGGTTTGATTTATAGCATTTTTTTCTTTCCTCTCTACTTGGTGGAGGTGGGGTACTGTGTCCAAACAGGATAGCAAAGAGCTGCTGACCCCAAGGGAGCCACCTAACCTGGAACCCCCAGAGGTTGGGGGTTTTTAAGGTTGGGTTGAAGTACCCCGCTGTACACTTATATTGCTCTTGTATCCTTCTTTCTGTGCCTCTCTTCTTTTTTGTCAATATTCCCTTTTACTCACCCCCTTTCCTTTCTCTTTTTTCTTTTTTCCCTTCTTGCTCTTCAGTCTTCTCATCCTTCTGGTTCTATACCAAAAGGACTCATCAAAACCCTAGTCCAGGGGCACAGTAACTTAAAGAGCAAGAGAAAGTGAAAGGAAAATTAAGGCAAGGAAACAGATAAAAGAAAATGAGGAAGATTCTTCATGAGGAAGAATCAGCAGAAAAATCCTGGCAACATGAAAAACCAGTCCAGAGCAACCCCCCCCCCCCAAAGGGTCTGTGAGGTAGCTACTGCAGTGGATTCCACCTATAAGGAAATTTTAGAAATGACAGAAAGGGAATTTAGAATACATACAATGAAAACAATGAAATAAATGATGGAAACAAGGAAGGAAACTACTCATAAAGTGGAAAATAACCAAAAGGGAATCCCAAAACAGAATCAAATGAGAGGAGAACGATATGAAGGATATAGAAAGAATATAGCAGAGCTGAAGGAACTGAAGCAGTCAATTGGGGAACTTAAAGATTCAATAGAAAGTATTCTATTAGACCATGCAGCAGAAAGAATCTCAGAGGTAGAGGATAAAGCTCTTGAGATAACTCAGATGGTTAAAGAGGCAGAAAAGAAGAGAGAAAGCAGAATATTCACTGATGGAATTGTGGGACTTTGTGAAGTGTTTAAACATACGAGTTATAGGTATCCCAGAAGGGGAAGAAGAATGCCCCAGGGGAATGAAAGCCATACTAGAGAATATGATAAATGAAAATTTCCCAAATATCACCAAAGATTCTGACACACTCCTTTCAGAGGGATATCGGACCCCAGGTCACCTTAACTCTAACAGAGCTTCTCCAAAACACATTGTGATGAACCAGTCCAAAGCCTAAACAAAAGAAGAGTCTTCAAGCTAGTTGACCTTCAGGGGCAAATCCATCAGGGTGACTGAAGACTTCTCTAATGAAACTTATCAAGTAAGAATACAATGGTCATCTACCTTTAATCTAATTAAACAGAACAATTTCCAGCCCAGAATTCCATATCCTGCTAAGCTAATCTTTAAAATTGACAGAGAAATCAAATCATTTTCTGATATACAAACATTGAGAAAATTCACCACAACAAAACCAGCTCTAGCAATACCCTAAGCAATACTTCACCCTGTTCTACACACTGACTATCACAATGGACCAACAGCAAAGTAAGAACTCAGAAATTGAACCTAAATTCCACAATGATACAAAAGATAAAACTAAGCAATGGACTCTCAAAAAACAAGATGAATAGAACACTACCACACTTACCAATTAGCTCAATAAATGTTAATGGTTTGAATTGCCCACTGAAGAGGCATAGATTGGCTGACTGGATTAAAAAACACAAGCCATCCATTTGTTGTCTGCAGGAAACACACCTAGCTTCAAAAAACAAATTAAAACTCCAAGTTAAGGGTTGGAAAACAATTTTTCAGGCAAATGCAATTCAGAAGAAAAGAGGAGTTACAATCTTATTTTCAAATACATAAGAATTTAAAGAAACTTAAGTCAAAGAAGTCAAAGATGGTCACTTTATATTGGTCAAGGGAAAAATACAACAAGAAGACATTTCAATTCTAAATATTTATGTACCCAATTTAAATGCTCCCAGATTCTTGAAACTGACCTTACTCAGTCTGAACAATATGATGTTCTATAAAACCATAACAACAGGGGACTTTAACAATCCTCTTACAGAGCTGGACAAATCCTCTAAACATAAATTAAACAAAGATATACGGGACTTAAAGGAGACCCTAGAACAACTGTGCTTGATAGACACATATAGAATGCTCCATCCCAAAGATAAAGAACATACATTCTTCTCATTGCTCCATAGAATATTCTCCAAATTTTATCATATCCTAGGACATAAAACAAATCTCAAGAGAATCAAAAGAATTGAAATTTTACCTTGTATCTTCTCAGACCACAAGGCACTAAAGGTGGGACTCAACTCCAACAAAAACATTCAACCCCACACGAAGGCATGGAAATTAAACAACCTTATGCTGAATGACAGTTGGGTGCAGGAAGAAATAAAACAGGAAATCATTAACTTCCTTGAGAAAAGACACAAGCTACCAAAACCTGTGGGATACTGCAAAAGCAGTTCTGAGAGGAAAATTTATTGCTTTAGATGCCTACATTTGAAAAACAGAAAGAGAGCACAACAAACTCACAAGCCATCTTATGGAATTGGGAAAAGAAGAACAATCTAAGCTTAAACCCAACAGAAGAAAAGAAATATCCAAAATTAAATCAGAGATCAATGAAATTGAAAACAAATGTATCAGTCAGAAAATTAATGAAACAAGGAGTTGGTTTTTTGAAAAAAAAATAAATAAAATAGATAAACCTTTGGCCAGACTAACTAGAAATAGAAAAGTAAAATCTCTCAATGTGAAGGAAATGGATCAATATTTGGAATCACATCCTTTCCCTAGACTTAGCCAGGAAGAAATAGAGCTCCTGAATAGACCAATTTTAAGCACTGAGATTAAAGAAACAATTAAAAAACCTTCCAATAAAAAAATGGTCCAGATGGCTTCACACCAGAATTTTATCAACCATTCAAGGAAGAGCTTATTCCTGTACTGAAGAAATTATTCTAAAAAAATTGAGGAGGAAGGAATCTTCCCCAACACGTTCTATGAAGCAAACATCACCCTGATACAAAAACCCAACTAAAAAGTAGAATTTCAGACCAATTTCACTAATGAATATAGGAAAAGACCCAACTAATAAGGAGAATTTCAGACCAATTTCCCTAATGAATATAGATGCAAAAATTCTCAACAAAATCCTAGCCAATAGCTTACAACTTAGCATCAAAAAAGTCATACATCACGATCAAGTAGGTTTCATCCCAGGTATGCAAGGCTGGTTTAACATACACAAGTCCATAAATGTTATCCACCATATCAGCAGAAGCAAAAACAAAGACCATATGATCCTCTCAATAGATGCAGAAAAAGCATTTGATAAAATCCAGCATCCTTTTCTAATTAGAACACTGAAGATTATAGGCATAGGTGGCACATTTCTTAAACTGATCGAAGCTATCTATGACAAACCCACAGCTAATATTTTACTGAATGGAATAAAACTGACAGCTTTTCCTCTTAGAACTGGAACCAGACAAGGTTGTCCTCTGTCACCATTACTGTTCAACATAGTGCTGGAAGTTCTAGCCAATACAATTAGGCAAGACAAGGAAATAAAGGGCACCCAAATGGGAGCAGAGGAGATCAAACTGTCCCTCTTTGCTGATGATATGATCTTATACTTAGAGAACTCCAAAGACTCAACCACAAGACTCCTGGAAATCATCAAAAACTACAGTAATGTCTCAGATGTAAAATCAATGTCCACAAGTCTGTAGCCTTTGTATACACCAATAATAGCCAAAATGAGGGCTTAATTAAGGACACAACTCCCTTCAACATAGCTCCAAAGAAAATGAAATGCCTAGGAATATACCTAACAAAAGAGGTGAAGGACATCTATAAGGAAAATTATGAGGGCGGCGCCTGTGGCTCAAAGGAGTAGGGCGCCAGCACCATATGCTGGAGGTGGTGGGTTCAAACCCAGCCCCAGCCAAAAAAACTGCAAAATAAAGAAAATTCGAAATCCTAAGAAAGGAAACAGCAGAGGATATTAACAAATGGAAGAACATACTATGCTCACATGGCTGGGAAGAATGAACATTTTTAAAATGTCTATACTTTCCAAAGCATTCTACCTATTCAGTGCCATCCCTATTAAAATACCAACATTGTACTTTCAAGATTTGGAAAAAATGATTCTATGTTTTGTATGGATCTAGAAAAAACCCTGTACAGCTAAGGCAGTTCTTAGTAATAAAAACAAAGCTAGGGGCATCAGCATACCAGATTTTAGGCTGTACTACGAAGCCATAGTGGTCAAGACAGCATGGTACTAACACAAAAATAGAGACAGACATTTGGAATTGAATAGAAAACAAGGAAATGAAACTAACATCTTACAACCACCTAATCTTTGATAAACCAAACAAGAACATACCTTGGAGGAAAGACTCCCTATTCAATAAATGGTGTTGGGAGAATTGGATATCCACATGTAAAAGACTTAAAGTGGACCCTCACCTTTCTCCACTCACAAAAATTGATTCGAGATGGGTAAAGGACTTAAATTTAAGGCATGAAACAATAAAAATCCTCAAAGAAAGCACAGGAAAAACACTGAAAGATGTCAGCCTGGGGAAAGACTTCATGAAGAAGACTGCCATGGCAATTGCAACAACAACAAAAATAAACAAATGGAAAATTTGACATGCTTACAGGACAGGTTTGCCTCTTACTTTATTTAACATTGTAGAAATGTAATAAATAAACAATGCTCACTACAAAAAAAAATAAAAAATAAACAAATGGGACTTTATTAAACTGAAAAGCTTCTGTACAGCTAAAAAGACAACACCCAAAGCAAATAGACGACCTACACAATGGGAAAGGATATTTGCATACTTTGAATCAGACAAAAGCTTGATAACTAGGATCTATAGAGAACTCAAATTAATCCACATGAAAAAAGCCAACAATCCCATATATCAATGGGCAAGAGAAATGAATAGAACCTTCTCTAAAGAAGACAGATGAATGGCTAACAAACATATGAAAAAATGCTCATCATCCCTAATTATTAGAGAAATGCAAATCAAAACCATCCTGAGATACCATCTAATCCCAGTGAGAATGGCCCACATCACAAAATCTCAAAACTGCAGATGCTGGCGTGGATGTGGAGAGAAGGGAACACTTTTACACTGCCGATGGGACTGCAAACTGATACAACCTTTGGAAGGAAGTATAGAGAACCCTCAAAGAAATCAACCTAGACCTCCCATTTGATCCTGCTATCCCATTACGGGGCTTCTATCCAGACAGAAAAAAAAAAAATCCTTTTATCATAAGGACACTTGAGCTAGACTGTTTACTGCAGCTCAATTTACAATTGCCAAAATGTGGAAACAGCCTAAATGCCCACCAACCCAGGAATGTATTAACAAGCTGTGGTATATGTACACCATGAAATACTATTCAGCCATTAAACAAATGAAGACTTTACAGCCTTAGTATTAACCTGGATGGAAGTAGAACACATTATTCTTAGTAAAGCATCACAAGAATGGAGAAGCATGAATCCCATGTACTCAATTTTGATATGAAGACAATTAATGACATGGTGGGGATGGGGAAAGGAAAAGCAAAGAGAGGGAAGGGGGGTCTTGTTGTTTGCTACACCTTTTGGGGACAAGACACAATTGTAAGAGGGACTTTACCTAACAAATGCAATCAGTGTAACCTAGTTTCTTATATCATCAATGAATCCCCAACAATAAATTAAAAAAAAAAAAAAGAAATGAAGTTTTGCCTAAGGGCTTGGAATGCTTTAAGTTAAAATAAGGAATCTGTTAATCAGAGACCTCAAGGTGATCAAAACGGGCTCATTATAGCAAAAAGAAAATGACATTTTGATCACTCAAGAATGATCCAAGGGTTTTAGAGCCCAGAACAAAGACCAAATATATTTAACATTAAGCCAGTCTTTGGAAGCAAAGGAAAGATGAATACTTCCTGAGAGAGCTGGTCTTTTGTACAAGCAGAGGGAATTTCAGCCCAAACACCAGCTCCCAGAGTCCACCTCTAGTGAGTCCTACCAGCCGCTTCCTCTAGGGTTGATGCAGCATTTGTAGTGACTCAGGACTTTCACAATGTCTGGAGGCCTTAGTATAAAGTACCTTGTCATTTTTATTGCCTCTCTTTAAAGAAATATTTGCACAACTATTTTTACTTTATTAATAGATCTGTTTTCCCTGTAGCAAGAAAGGATTATTTGCAGACATTAAAGTATTTATTTTTCCTGTAACCTTCAAAGTATTGGCCTCAGGTTTGGAATTCACTTTCCCTATCAGGAAAGTGGGATAGAAAAAATTCCTCCAGGGTGACCAATGGAGATTAACACCCCAGTCTGGGAGTTGCCCTTAGCCTTGCTAGTCACGTTAACATTTTTGTCTTGCCAGAGCAAAAAGGGCACATGCTACCTTCTGCCCTCTCTCATTACCATGCTTCTCATCAGAAGGAGACCAATGATTCCCACATGCCTCAAGACTCAGGGGGAAATGTCAGAAAATACTGTATGCAGCTGAAAAAAAATCTGAGTTGATGCAACAAAAAAAATTAATAGCTATAAGGCAAATCTAAAGGAATCAAAAACTAAGCATGTTACTGCTAGATTGGACTTTTAAATCTGCTATTGATATCAGAGGAGTTTCAGTGCAATTGTGTCCTTAAACTTGGCAGGGAAGTCATTAATCATTTGATGTTAAATTTATACAGATTGAATAAGCGAGCAGCAGTAAAACCATGTGACGGTGAACCAAAGGAAAAAAGAGAAAGAGTTGAGAGAAAAGAGAGAGATGTGAAGGAGAAATGGCCAATCTTTGTAGGCCACTCGAAATATGAATCCAGGAATTGTGGTTATTTCAAGCCTTAGCTTTTGGATTCTTGCCTACCTAAAAGGCAAGTAGTTTTAAGAGCCTAAAAAAAAATCTTGCCGGGCACAAAGATAGAAACTTACTGTAGTATCAAGCAGCTTTTAATAGATGTAAACTTAGGGCAGATATGAGTGTTGCATAACTTCAGGCTTACAGTCGTCACTTGATGAGCTGCCAGGTTTCCCTTGTCATCACCAGACACTCGCAAGCACAGACCAGATGCAGAACAGCGTTCAGGGCAGACCATGCTCCAGCTTTCATGGGGCTTCATGAGCGTGACTTTAGAAATTTCAATCCATGTGGTTCCCAGGTGAGATGGTTTCCCTCTTGCCTTCAACACAGCCCACCAGTCCAGATTTAGACATGTTGAGCTCTGCTTTTTCTTGAACACTAGAGCTAGAGGAAGCCAGTGACCCAGATACAGCCAACAGGATCAAGAGAACCCCAGAAATAGAAATCTATCAGAGAAGAACCTTCCTTTTAGAACATGGCTGGTGTACACATCTTTTACTATCTGGCCATCTACCATCATGACACTGTCATCTATGTAAACCTTCAACACAAAAACCTTGATCTCAACCATCTCAGTAGTAGACTTGCTTTGCCTTAAGAGTCTATCGTTCCTAATTATATATAAAATCAGCACATTGTATCCCATAAAGGCAACAACATATACACGATCTATGTATTTATGACTCAATAAAAAAAAAGATTCTGTCATTCAAGTGTTCCCACCTTAGTCAGTCAATTATCCACCAAATTTATGAATGAATGTCTAAGCACTCAGGACAAGACACTGTAAAAAATATTCTGATGAAACACATAAATGAATGAGATGTGGTGTCCACCATCAAAGACCATATTCTTCCCAAATTTAATGTTTGTTCCCCATCAGGAATTCCTAAATCACCTCTCCCTCCAGTCAAAGACCACTTGTATTACTTTCTTTAGAAATTGAGCCTCTTATAGTCATTTCAATTCACCTGAATATTAAGCAATTCCTAACTTCCTTGAGAAACCAGTATGTTCTATAGCCACTTACCACTCACAAGATGTGCTTCCCCTCCAGATCCCCAGACTGTGTCCCCAGCCTGTGCACATCACCTAAGGGACAATGGCCTCTTTACACGTACCCCAACCTAGGGGTCCACCAATCATTCATTTGGTAAAAATTCCAATACCATTATATCACCCTTCTGAAAAATTCACTCGGGCTCTTTGCTGCCAATGAAATCAAATCTAGATTCCTCTGTGGACACTCAGATCAAGACCCCCATCAAAGGAATAATCAATAAAATTAAGAGATGTGGCATAACTAAGATAATTTAGCCCGTGGTGTTCCCAGCCAGGTTCGGAATGTGTTAAGTGAAGATCACATTTGAACTGGCCTCACCTGCAGTATTTGGGGCTGCATTGATTTTTTGTGAGTGGCAGCCCACCTTTGTGCATATAAATTGGGTAATTATACTAGTAAATTGGAATTTTGCATTTAGAATCTGCACCTCCAGTAAATAACAGGAGGACAGAGAAAGGAAGCCAATTGAAACTTTGGCCCTTACTATTTGAAAGCAGTACTTTCTAGACAGCTTGAAGACTGGGATGTGATGAGTCCTAACAGGAAAGGAAAAAAGGAAAGGGGGGTGGGGAGGGGAAGAGTACCTAGCCATTTTTGTTTGTACATTATTTTCTATTTAAAGATAATAATGTGGTGCAGAAAAGTTGAAACACGAAAATTACATATTTGGTCATCTCACCTCAACTTCCAGCAGAGCAACAATTGTCACAAAATTACCACACTAGTGTTGGACAAAATTTGTGAGAAGTCGACAGCCCGGAAGCTCACATCTGCCCTGAGACCTGCAGAGAACTTGTCCTAGAGCAAATTATGTTCTCTGTTGTTTCTGGAAAGAACATGAACGGCAAACAGACTTCGTTGAGGATTTTCTTTGCCCATCAGTTACGAGTTGTAAAATGCTGTCTACTGAGGTGTAGACATATTCATAGGTTGACCTGGAGTAAATCATTTAACCTCCTTAGATGTCAGTGCTGCCATGTAGGAACCGATTTGGTGGGAAAGGAAACTAACATTGTGAGAATGCCTGCAATGTGCTGGGCAAGTGACCTATGTTACCTTGTTCCATCTTAACAGCACTATGCATTAATATTATTGTCCCCACTTTACAGATTCAGAAACTAAGAGAAATTAAGTAACCTATTCCAACTCCCTTAGCTGGTGAGTAGTACAACTAATGTTAGGTCTGGTAGAAGATAAGCAGGTGGCTAAGGATGGAGAGAGGGAACCAAATTGTAGATAGGAACCAAATTGCAGCTGGGAACTGTTCACAGTTTATAACATGTTTACCATACATGGTAAAAAATTCCTAATGACCTATAACTGATCTAGAGTATTACCGTCTAATTAGACCTGTGATGTAATCTATTACATCAGCTCAATTTGTCAATCTTCCCAAAGTTAAAAAACAGCAACCAATCCTGCCAGGAGGAAGGCGGGACAAATAGCGAGCTTGTAAAGGGTGGAGGGTGGTATGTGCTCAGACTTTGGCATTTTTCTCCACTTCTGGAGACTGATCCGTCCCTCTCTCTGGAATGTATTCTCGCTTGTTTCATTCTGCATAGCTTCCTTCTGCATTTTCACTCTGTAGAGCTTCTTTCTTTTTCCTGCAATAAACTGTGTTGTGTTTGTGGTCACTCCATCACTGGCTCAACTGGGTACCAGTACTCATTCTTGACACTGGGAGCCAAGGGGACCAGGGAACATCCAGATGGACCTAGAACTGGAACTTATAACCAGTTGGTCTAGGTAGGTGATTCTTAACTAGAAACAGAGCAGATGGAAGATGGCCTATTTGATCTTCAAACTACTCCCCCAGGTTTTATTTTTGGGGGGAGGTTTGCAGAACAAACAGTACAGCCACTGTTGTTATTAGGAACACGTCTCTTTCTTCACTGATATTAACACAGTCTAAGACTGGAAGGCCTGGTCTGACTTCAAAGTTCTGGCAGTATTTCACCTTGTCTCCCAGCCATCCTTAAGGCCTCTTCCAAGCAAGAGAACATTTCAAAATTTGTCATCAATAGCTAAGAAGCTTAAGTCTATCCAGGCCCTTTGGACTTGGTATACGCAACATTTGATCTCTAAGGCTGTTTTCAAAGTCAACATAGTGTTTGAACCAGGCATAAACTTGAGAGGCGGGGGTGGGGGGGGGACTTGAGAGATAGTAGAAAGGACTTCCTTGAACACGTGTCCCCTACTGATCCTGACACTGCGCCTCTCCACATTATCTTCCCTTTTATATTAAGGCAACACGGACATTTGCTAAAATGTGAATTAAATCTGGGAGCTTAACAGGTTCAACCATTAGCGTCCTTCAAGACTCTGATAGTTGTGCTGTTTTACAAACACACACACACACACTCTGCAGTCCATGGCTGCTAGATTTAGTTTATCAGATTATTCCCAGGAGAAGTGCAGAGGGACAGGCTAGAAAGCAAATAGGTTTTGTTGGGAAGATAAGATCAGGACACAGCCCCTGGGCACTTCTGCAGGGTGGGGGCCTGTAGAACAGCCCAGAATGGGAGGAGAGGAGGCTAGAGGGCTATAAACTGTCCCGACAGAAGAAAACAAACACTCCCCTTCTCAGCTGGCTCTGAGCAAGCTCTGCACCCATGGTACGACTCACTTGATTCCGTGGTTAGAATCCATTCTCTACATAGCTTATTCTCTCCAAAGACAGAAAGAAATGTGCTCACTGTAGCACCTGTGTGGGCACTGTGCTGGGACAGGGGGACACAGTCACACTTCTGGTGGCCTGTGACCCAACAGCCCAACAAAGTTTACTTGGAGCGTCTCCCAGCTCTCCAGAGGCGGCTCGCGCTTGTGAATCGCGCTGAGTGTGTTTACGTAAATATCAAAGTTCCGACTTAGCCACGGTTTATCAGTGAGACGCTCGTTAATAACATTAAAGAGCAAAATCTGGCTCTGACAAGGGGATCTTTGACCGACTATTTATTGCAATTGTCAATGTTATAGATTATACAAACAAGCGGCTGTTTGCAGCCTTTGAAGTTCTATTTTATTTCAATAGCAACACTTGTGTTCTGCACAACATACGCTCTCAAGGAAAATAAAGGGAGAAAGGGAAAATGACCAAAAGACATGCCGTAAATATAAATGGGGAGTCAAGTGAGCCACTTACCATGATGACAGAGCAACCTACTCAACCAGACTTTCTGTGCGATGGCACTCAGTTCGGATCCTCCCCAAAACGGTGGGGATTAGATACTAATATCATATCATCTTCATCTGAGTGTAGACACGCCAGTGCAGGAAGACTAAATCCATTGTCCACAGTCCTATACTGAATCAGAGGTGGAACTGAGTCAAAACCAGGCAGCTGGCTGCCCGTCGTCACCACCGTGGCATCTGGGCTCAATGGTCTCTGTCCTATCCCTACCATTCAAAGAGAGAACATCTCTTCCAGCAGGGGCCAAGGCAGAGACATAAAATCTGAAGTCGTTGCAAATGGGCCCACATCCATGTGATTACCTTCCCATAAAAGGTGTGTTGAAATCTGGCAGATTGGATTTTTTGGCTTTTCCTCCACTGGTTTGGCATTTTACAGCAAAGTGCTCTGAAATTGTAGTTTGATGGAAGTTCTATTTATTCCAAATAGCCTAAATAAATAACAAGAAGGGACACAAAAAATGAAGACAAAAACTTTACTTATTTATTTATTTTTAAACCAATGACTGGTGTTAAGGGTTTCGTCTGAGAACTGAATTTTTATACACTACAACCTCCATAGCTGACCCTCTCCCTACAATGACCACCTCCTCAAGGTGACCTACTTTTCATAGACTAGACATGTACCACATGTATGTATCAGTCCCATAGATCTAGTTCCTTATGTTGGCCACCTCTGTATGTTGACCAGTTTGTTATAGTCCCTTGCATGGTCAACTAATGGAAATTCTACTATATATACAAGATTCCTGTTACCTCTGGCATATTCTTGCAATAGCCAATGAGAAAGCTCCTTCTCCCCAGAGATCAAATGAAGCCTGAAATACCAGCTCTCTTGGGAGAGGTGTTTTATGAAGGATCCATTTTCTTATAAAAAATGAGCTGACTGTCACCTTCAAGAAGTAGTATTCCAATCCCTTAACGCCCATGATGGGCTTTCAGAATTGGGTCAGGCGGGCAGTCTCTCAATATAGGTCTCAACACACAGTATTCCTGTAGAATAGTAGATAGAGCACAAGCCAGGAAAAGGGAAAGGAAGCTGTTCAAAGGGAAAGGTCTAAACAGCACCTACAAACTTAAAGTAATAAAAATACTGTCTTTCTGTAGGATCGTGTGATACAGTTCTCTAAAGAGATTCTGGGAGAATGATCTTATCTTTGCATATATGTGTGTTAAAGTTAATGCTCAAAAATGACCATCACATTTAGTTATTGTGCTACTGCTAAATTGAATCCAGTTTTGATGATACCCATTGCCAGGCAGAGTGGCCTTTCCATAAACCATTAACACTGCCCCAGGCTCTGTGGCCTAAAAGGCATCATTTGTTCTTCCAAGTACTGGCCCTGTGCCATTTTTTTGCTCTTTGACTTCCACATCCACATGTCTGTCTGGTGATGGGCTCTGTCAGTTCCTTCCCGTGGCCTCACATGGATGTGCCCATCTTATGGCAAGATTTTTTTCTGATAGGATCTCAAATGCCCTTCAGGGCAGCACATGAAATGAGATTCTGGGGTGTTCCACGTGTCTCCCCACTCTCTTATCGCTCTTTGTGAGCTTTTCAACCATTGTGGGGTGGGGGGAGCCTGTGTGTGTGCACACATGTGCGTTTGTATGTGAAAACCGACCCAAGTGTCACCCAGCGACCTTGTATTCCCCAGCCCCCAGCTGCCTCAGGGTATGTTTCCTATTAAGGATTTATTTTCCTCTAAATAGTGATCTTTCTGGCCCCAGAAAAAGGTTGTATTCCCATCTAATGGCTCTTAGAAGCTCTCTGAGATTGGATGGAGCAGGTGGTCTCTGGATACAGGTTTCAGCACGCATCATTTATACAGGACATAAGATCAGGACAGAGAAATCCAGGTTTTGAGATGGGTGAGGATAAGTTGACATCCTTGTTCCATCTTGAGTAATTCACTTAACCTGTGTCTTCACCCTCTTAGATAATAATGAGAAAGAGCTCCATCTCCCTTCCTACCTCATTAGAGCATGCTGTGGGCAATTAGATGATGAGTCTGAAGCTCCTCATGTAGGGCACTTTTCTTAGAAATGTAGAATTATTTGTATTATCATGACTGGATGCTTCCCAATGGCCCTGGGTGAGATGGGGCATTCTCTGGCTGACATGGAAATAATCACTCATCTAATTTCTTACAGCTGTATCAAGACACAGCCTGTTGATAAACAGAAATCCAGAAGTCACATATAAGCTGGCCTCAAGTGACTTGTGGACCCCAGCCCTATTTTGAGTTAACAGAGTTGCTGAGATGTGGCACCAAGTGCAAGCCTCTTATAAACTTTCGCACCCGGGGTTCAGTCTTGATCACACACAATGGAGGTAACAGAGTAAGGTTACACTGAGCCGCTCAAAGTTAGAAGAGAAAAGGCGAGCCACGTGCTGGATCCAGGGACCAAACAAATCTGAAAGTCATTCACTCCCCCTGGGCAGTAATCTATCCAACTGTCTCTCTGGCATTCTCACCAGGAGGCCTCAGCAGCTGCTTCAAGTTAACACAATAAAGCCTGAGCTCCCCCTTCTTTCCGCTAAGCACCCCGCTCCCCCCATCACCACTACCACCACCACCAGGGATGCACTCAGTTTAAGGCAATTATTGGCAATTTCACTTTCTTCAGCAAATTGTCTTAATTTGGTTGTTTCATTCTTCCTGCCACAGCCAAGCTCCTGCCTGTTGACTCTGATACGTCTTTCACAGAATCTCATTTTCATCCTTGTCACTGGAGTCCAAATGCCAACACACTGATTCCTCTTGCTGTGACAAATACAGTTTCTCTTCAGCAGTCCCTTCAGGTCTTAGTCTCTTGAGGTGGAGGTGGGGGAGAGAGAAAAGGAAAAAAAATCCTCCCCCTCTCTCCCAGCCCTTTCATAATATTGCATGCTAGGATCACCACCGCCCCCTTCAATCCCTTCCTGACTCCTCCTAGACATTTTTCATGTTAGTTCTGAAGTGACATCTTTTCCTAAGCTTCTGCTTCACCTGTTCCCTGCCCGTCTACAGGTCACAGGCAGCCTCAGGTCAGCAGGGGCTGAGGCTTCTTCCTCACCCCCAGAGGCTGTTGCCAAGCTTAATTTCAGCACTCCGAAAATTACAGTAAGTCCTGCTAATCACATCCAAGCATTCACCCAGCATGCTGGCCAAACTTGGAATGGATCTTCATGGCATAGCAAGCAACCCCTAAAATTTCTTATGAGTCAGCTAAGGAGCATTCAGCCATGCAGACATCACCAGACAAGTTCACACATTCAGACGTAATGGCTCTCGGCAGGATTCATTTCACATGAAAGTGATGTTCCTTCTCTGACTGCCACACAGGGCCAGGCCAAAGGACAGAATTCTGCAGAAATGCATATTCAGGGACAGTGGTGAGGTGGACAGAGCTATAAAATCTCTTGTGGAGACTGTCACGTTGAGGACATCCTAGAGCACACCCACACCCATCTGGGCAAATGTGGCCTTTGTTTGTATTAGCAAATTTGATGTCAGCTGGATAAAGACACAAGCCCAGCTTCTAGAACACTCAGAATGCCTGGCTGGTCCTGACACTTGCCATGACAAGAATTAGTGACATTTTCCGTACTCTCGTGCCTTTCTGTTTTGAATATGCCCTTTAAGCCCTTCAGCAAGGAAATGATTCCTGATCTCTATCATTTCTTTATCAGCCTACTTTATATTAGAGAATGGTGGAGAAGACTTCCTTTTTCACTCCTCAGTGGCCTCGGGGAGAAGGGTGTACAGACAGTCAATTCCTATCTGCTTTCTCAGAGCACCTCCGGTATCCCAAGAATTTAAATGTTAGAGATGTTGACAGGAGGGCTGACATTTCCCATCTGAAGTCTGGAAGGAGATCAGTCCTCTGAAATAGACAGGCTGATCTTGAAATAAAGCTCACTGGAGTATGATGAAGAACAACGTTCAGAGGCCAAGTATTTATCAAGTAACAGAGGTCACTGTGAGGCCCAGGAAGGGAAGTTAAAATATCAGAGAGGTTGGGTTTTGCTCTCTTTCTCTCATTCCCTTCCTTCCTATGAAAATGTGGAGAAATCAGATCATTTCCTCTTATTCTTCCCACCCTACCCCCCTACATATTTTGTTACCTTCTTGTACATTAATTTTATTGCAGAAATATTCTAAGGCTCCAAATTAGCATTTAATTAAAGGAATAAGCATGTTGAAATATACAAGACTGTAAAGTGCAAAAAAGCCAGGACCTCTGAGTTTCCAGTTCTTTGTACAATGCCTGGCACATAACAGGTGCTCATCAAATATTTGTCTAATAAATGAGATAACAAAGAAATGAAAGAAATCTACTTCACAAGCTTGGATTAAGAATCAAATGAGTTGACTGTTTCTGGCACAGAGAACGTGTCTAATACTTTCTCCATCCTTTTGCTTCACAAAAATCTCTCTCTGTTCCAGGCTTCTGATCTGTTTTCACAGCTAGCAGGTCAAGAATTCTCACTTTATCACCCACCAGTCCTCCAAATATCCAGGTAAGCAAGGAAGGCCAAAAATACTCATGAGAAGAGTCTGAACTCAGATTACAAAATTGGATATTGCTCCCCACTGCCTTAGCTTAAGAACCCCTCCCCCTGGATATTCTTAGTTAATCCTTCCAGTAGAAAGGATGTCTTCAAAACAAGTCTCCCTCCCTGAATGGAGAGTGGTCAAAGTTAAGCCTTGGTCATTGGCCCTGACCTTAGCTGCCCTTGGCAGCTCTCACAACTTGCCTCATGTTCCAGAGAGGAGTCTTGAGCAATCACTTGGTTCTGGTTAACTTGGTCAGCAACAAAAGGTAAACATAAGAGGATATTGAATAATTGCAGATTTCACTACATTTTTTATTTTAAGTGTAAAACAACATCTTCTTTTTCTGGGTTGGGGGGACAGAATCTTACTTTGTTGTCCTTGGTAGAGTTCCGTAGCTCACAGCAACCTCAAACTCTTAGACTCAAGCTATTCTCTTGCCTCAGCCTCACGAGTACCTGGGACTATAGGTACCTACCACAATGCCTGGCTAGTTTTAGAGACAGGGTTTCACTCTTGCTCAGGCTGGTCTCAAACTCATGAGCTCAAGAAGACAGCATTTTCTTGAGACATTTTGAGCCTCATTCTTCCCAAAGACATAGCAACAAACTTCAGGTCTCTTGCGTTCTTTTCATCCCTAGAAATCTTCAAACAGCTTTTTAAAATGCTCACATATTGACCTAAAGGAAAAGTAAAAGAGACACTTGTTTAAAAGGATCTACTTTATTTCTCCAATGGAACTCTTTCTCATTTAGTAGAACCCAAATTTTTGTGTGTCATACATAAATACAGTCTGGCCAAAGGAAACCATGGTTGAACAAACTTTTCACATCAAACACTTCAGAATGATTCCAACCAATCACTCATCATTTTCCTCAAATAAAATGGCAAAACCAAATGTGAGTCTTACGATACTTAAATAGTTAGCAGCTCATTACAAAGTAAATATATGAAGATCAGAATTTTCTAAGTAGCCTTGGATCACTATTTCCACTAAAGAATTAAACAGTATGAAACTATTGTATAATTTTTTTCAGTTAATGTTTCACTGATGGATTTATGTGTAGTCCATATTATATATTATATGCATGTACAGAATTCATTATATAGACATACATATGTGTACATAATTGAAACCTTATCAAACTCAAATATCATTATAAGCTATGCATAATATTCCTCCATAACAGCTTATTCTGACACCAAGTATTGTATTATAATTTAATTCTGGCATCAACTACCTGGAGTGAAGTACAGATGCACAAGTTCAAGGTCATAGTTCATAAGACTGCCCTTACTTCAGCTGCCAGCCACAAAGGGTGTCCCCAGGGAACCCCCACTTGGTTCATCCGTCTGGAAATTCAGGGGGTTTCTATGACCCCTTCATGTTTTATGATCAGTGGAATAACTCACAGCATTCAGAGAAGTGCTGTAGTTATGGTCAGTCTTACTATAAAGGATATAAGTCAGAATGAGCCAACAGTAGAGACTGAACAAGGTCTAAGAGCCTTCGTATCTTCTCCCTGCACAATCAGGGGGTGTAACTCTGATGTCACATTGATGTATTCACCAACCAGAAAATGGTATGTATTTCAGTGGTGTCCAGAGTTTTTATCGGGGTTTCATTGCACTGGCATGATTGATAATGCAATCTCCAGTTCTCCTTTCTTGCTGGAGGTGCGGCTGCCACAAAGCCCCAACCCTTTAATTACAGGGTTGGTCTTCGTAGTAACCAACCCAGACCCTGAGCCCTCTCACTGGCATAAACTCAGGCATCAGAATAACAAAGGTACTCCATATCAGTAAATTCCAAGGATTTGTGTCAGGAACTCTGGACAAAGACCAGAAAAATTCTTTATTATCCAATAGAGCCAATGGCACAAAACCTGTAGTCAGGTAAGGCAAGTCTACACATGGCCAGTCTGTCTTGCCCCAGGCACATGATTTTTCTTATGGTGTGGCTTAAAAAGAGGGGTTCAGGCTCGGTGGGCTAAGGCGCCAGCCACATACACTTGAGCTGGCGGGTTCGAATCCAGCCCAGGCCCGCCAAACAACAATGACCCCTGCAACCAAAAAAATGGCCGGGCGTTGTGGCAGGCACCTGTAGTCCCAGAAACTTGGGAGGCAGAGGCAGGAGACTCACTTGAGCCCAGGAATTGGAGGTTGCTGTGAGCTGTGATGCCACAGCACTCTATCCAGTGTGACAGCCTGGGGCTCTGTCTCAAAAAAAAAAAAAAAGAGGGGTTCAATTTTAGAGTTAAAAGGATTAGATGGCATATTTATCTTCCAGGATATCCTTCACCATCATTGATTCCCTTAGCTAGATCTGTAAAATGTGTATTATCTAATTAAGACACCCCCCCCCAAAAAGAAACTGCATGTGAGGAGAAACCTGGCCCCTGTCACTGTAACTGTGCACTCCCAGTTAACATCACCTGTGACGGTACAGTGAACATTGTGTATTTCCTTTTATGAAGCTCTAAGGAGGGTACAATGTTACTCCTGTGGTATTACTAGCAAAAAATCATAACTTGAACCTGTTCTTGATGAAACATCACATAAACACATATTGAGGGATATTTTACAAAGAGTACAAAGTACTCTTCAGAAGTGGCAGTCTTAAAACACAGGCTCAGGAATAATTTCCTTATTCCTTAGTATAACTAAAGGAATGATAACTAAATGGAATCATCACCCAAGAATGGGTCAGGGACAGAGAAAACAGTCTTGAGTCAATTGATGTAACATGTAATATGGACTGCAGATTGAATCATATTTATGCCAATGGTATGCTTCCTAGTTTTGATCATTGTTTTTACATAGAGATGTACAAATGTAAGAGAATTTCCTTATTTTTAGAAAATACATTCTTAGGTATTTAGGGTTAGTGAGGTATGTCTGTATCTCACTAACTATTCTTTGAAAGAGATGGAAGGATAGAATAGTGGCAGATGATAAAGCAAATTGGGTAAAAATGTAAGCAAGAAGTGATATTCTTGAAAAAGTGTCTACAAAAGTGCTTTGAACCACATGTATGACTTTTCATGAAGTTTAAAATTACATCAAAATAAAAAGCCAAAACAAAGCTATGTGTGCAAAGAAAATACATAATGTTGCAAAGAAAACTCATAACCTGTTTAAAAGAAACAGACAGACATGCTGTGGTTTTGGTCTTCTACCCCTTGTTCTAACATAAACATGTTGAAAAAAGGATATTATCATCTGTTATTTTCATTCTAAAGGTTTTATTTATTTATTTGTTTGTTTGTTTGTTTCTTTATCTTTATAGACAGGGACTTGTTCTGTCACCCAGGCTGCAGTACCATGGCACAATCAGAGCTCACTGCAGCTTCTAACACTTGGAATAAAGCTATTCTCCCACCTCAGCCTCATAAGTAGCTGGAACTACAGGCATGTGCCACTGCCTAATTATTTTTGTAAAGATGGGGTCTCACTATGTTGCCCAGGCTGGTCTGGAATTCCTGGCCTCAAACAATCCTCCCACCTTGGTGTCCCAAAGTATTGGTGTTATAGATGTAAACCACTGGACCCAGCTGTTAAGATGTTTTTGAAGTCTTTCTCCAGTTTTGAATCTCTCAACCTTTTTGCACCTGGCATGTCCTTTGCTTTGCACTGCAGGAAACATAGCATTGAACAAAGTATATTTCTGACTGGATGAGATGATAGTTTGATAGGGAAGATAGCTAGATCTTGTTTAACTATTTATTCATGGTAAAAATAGGAAAACTAAAAGTGATACAAGGTGCTTTAAGAGCACATAAGTTTGACGTGCTGCCAAGTTCGAGATGAGGGGAAGTGGTGAGAGAAGAAGGTAAAATGCCATCACAAGACATCTGTCACTCCCAGCCACCCAGGCCAGGAGAACTCTGGACACCCTGGACTCAACCTATCTCCGCACTTTGCTATAAAGGAAAGTTCCACATCATTTCCTCCACATTTCTTTTAGAATCAGATGCTGATCACTTGAAGTTTAAAGGAAGTGTCATAATCCTCCCCTCTTCTCTTTTTCCTTCTGTGATCGTCTTTCCTCCCTGCCCCCTGGTGTCTCAGCAGAGGTGAATTCATGCCTCATTACTCAATCATATCCAACAGGCAGGATCTGGAATTTAGCTTCCACCTCTGATGAGCCTGGGCAACCCAATCCAGGTTTCAGCTTGGCCAGAATCATGAGCAAAGTTAATCCTGGTGCAGGTAAGAATGAAATTTGGTTAATGACCTTTTGATGAAACCGACAGAAGGCAATGCTTGACTAGTTTGGTTGAGGAAACGTTCACACACCATCTGCCGCCTTTCCTGTAGAACAAAACAGAAACACCAAAAAGGCACTGAAAAGTTAGAGACAGTCAGAAAAATTGTTGATACATATGTCTTCATGCCACAAAGATCTGATCCATAGAAAATGTTGCCCTAGTTATGCTAAGTTTAGGTAGAAGACTCGAAATGAATTATTGTAATTTGTGGTTTGCAGATCCATACCAGTCCTCACTCTTTTTCCTTTTTTCTTTTTTTCTTTAATACAAAGGTGTAAATGACTAGGTTTCATTGTTTGTGTCTATTAGGTCGAGTTCAAGTTGTAGTTGTGCTGTATGCTTTGCATTGTGCATGTTAGGTGAGAGCTTACCACCCCCTTTTCTTTCTCCCTTCTCCCCTTCCTCTTTTCTCCTCTCCCCCACTTAAATTCAGTTGTGTGTTTCTCTTGTGGGAGTGTGTAGTTGTGTATCTATTGGTTTCATATTAGTAGTGTATACATTGGATACTTGCTTTTCCATTCTTGGGACACTTTGTTAAGAAGAATAAGAAGAATGTCCTTCAACTCCATCCAGGTTAATACAAAAGATGTAAAATCTCCATCTTTTTAAGGCTGAATAGTATTCCATGATATACGTATACCACAGTCTATTAATCCATTCATGGATTGATGGGCACTTGGGTTGATTCCACATCTTGGTGATTATGAATTTAGCTACGATAAACATTCTAGTGCAAATGTCCTTATGGCAAAATGATTGTTGTTTTTCTTCTGGGTAGATGCCTAGTTGGGATTGTGGGATCAAATGGGAGGTTTACTTTTAGTTCTTTGGAGAGTCTCCATACATCTTTCCACAGAGGCTATATTATTAGTTTGTAGTTACAACAGCAGTGTAAAAGTGTTCCCTTCTCTCCAGGATAAAAACTCTTGGCAGGACCACTCTCCTTTCTTTTAGAAACTGTAGAGAAGCAATAAATGTCTGTTACACATCGTCCAGTTCTAAAAACTTAAGGATCCACATATTTTTCAATAGTAAATGTGACTATTAGCTATCATGGCTTCTGTATGCGATTTTCCCATACCCATGGAGCTAGAGCTGACCAATTGAAATAAACTACTTCAAAAAGATGAGAGAAGTAGACCCTTTCCTTTGTCAAGCTGTACGAATCAGGCTTCTTCTTGCAGTTGGTACTATCATGACACAAAAGGAACAATTTTAGTTTCACTATACTATAGAAAGATTTATGTCTGGAAATCATTCTTCTCTCCCTTGGGCAAGAACATTCGGTGTTATTAAGAAAAATGCTGTGACTATTTCTTGGCCAGAATTCCTTTCAATGCTATTGGTCTAGCCCAAGGGACTAGAGGAAAAAAGAAAAAGTTTGATTTAATTTTATACATACATATGGGTATATATGTGTGTGTATATACATATACGTATATTCATACAGAGAGATATTTTTATAATTTAAATCATGCATTTTTGGCTTTACATCCATATTTTGCTATCATATGCTTTGAGAAATTAAAAATATCAATTTCTCATCATAAATGTTTGCAAAGTAGCCATTTAGTTCTGATCACTTGGAGATTGTGCATTTAATGTGTGTAATTACCAAGGAAAGACCTCCAATGTTACCATCAGCAGTATGACTGTGTTTTGTTGTAGTTAAGATGACCACGAAAATTGAGGTGAGATATTTATCACATTGTTTTCAAGGCAAGGCAAATTCAATTACAGTGTAGTCAGACATTTGTTCAAGAGCTTAAGCTAGCTAGTGGCAGGCCAAAATATGCTCTATTTCCGCCAGGGGCTTCAAAGGAGATGTGTGCCTTGCTTTCATCACTGGCTGGTGAACCTCCTTTGTAATGTCCTTGCTTCTTCCTTCTCCATCTACAGCCAAATTGAAAATGGAATTGGAGGAAGTTAAGTATACTACACCAGTTTAGAGGCCCTGCCGTCAAATGAAAGAAATTAAGCAAAAAATGAAGTCCTTGGGGGCACACCAGGGGAACCACCTAAATACAGTAGAACCTCCCTACATTGACCACCTCCTTAAGTTGACCTAATTTTTATAGACTGGACATGAGCCACAGGTACACATCCATACAATAGGCCTAGTTCCTTATGTTGACCACTTCAGTATGTTGACCAGTTTGTTACAGTCCCTTGGGTGGTCAGCTTACACAGATTTCACTGTACATCAATTAAACTAATCAAGAACTCCTCATGCTTCTGGGATTACATATGTCCTCATCTAAAGGACCACCCATGTCATCCTCAGCTCCCTGTTTTCTCTTGCCTTGAAATTCAGGGCTTAGGTATGGAAGCCTTCCAGCCCACCCTGGCACCCAGGCCCAGCCCCCATCCCACTTACAGTTTGACAAATTGTCCTCATTACTCTAGGCATCATTCATTGTTTAGACTATCTTGCACCTCTGATTTAAGTGAACTCCCTATCTCCTTTTTTGTTTTTTTCTCTCCTCTCAATACTTGACCTTTTCCAGATGTGTATCAAAGGACATATCACCTCTAATACTTGAACCTTCTGAGTCTACTGCTTCACAAGTGTTGGGTTTCTTTCCTCTCCTTTTTGGCTTTGCTTCAGCTGTAGTTATTTACATATCAGCGTTGTCTTTCTCTGCCTTCTCCTCATCTGCTGTGACCTTTCATTCCATAACGACATTGAACTATAGACAACTACATTAAAAACCACCACACATTTGGGATGCAGCTTGTACAAAAAGCAACATGCAGAAGAAAATCACCCTCACACTTTGCAAAATCTTTGTCCATTTCCATTGTTTGCTCTTCTGAATGGGCTGCTTAAGACAGGCATCTCAGTTCCTACCCTTTTACATGAATTGATTAGTCTATTGCCAGTACAAAACCACCAAGTAAGTTAGACACAGAACAGAGAGAGATGAATGTTAGAAGTCAACAAAGTAAAAAGAAAAACAGGTTTGTGTTTGTGATTTCTTTGTTTTTAACTAAAGAGTTGTGAAAAATATAAGTGTCACTAGAAGAACCTTAGAAGAATAGTAAAACAAGAACAAGGCTTCTCTAATTAGGTGAATTGATAGTGGCTCTGAGTGTTCTAATAACCCTTTGGGTTCCAACTTTCATGGCATTAGAGTTGGAGAGCAAAATGGGGAAGAACTTTCTTATTCTAGCTCAGGCGGAAAGCATTAAGAATACATTTTTGTTAGTGGAACTTGATGTAAGTCATTGCCAAAGGGAGAAACTTTCTGGAAGTTTGTCATGGTGAATCAATGTGTTTGTCATGGGTTAAAGAATGGCAGAGATACACGAAAACCTCATGCTGATCTCTTGGTTACAAATGAGTTGCAGATGTGAAAATGTGTTTCCCAATAAAAAATACGACAAAGTGCCAGGCTGCCTGGCAAGGAGGGGCTAAGCACCTGCCTAAAAACCATGAGGGTCAAAATAAAGTGGCGATAACCTAGATGTTTCCAAAACTTCCTGCCTAAAAGTTTACAGTAGCTTCTTTTTGTATTCTTTATTCATACACAGAACAAATTCAGAAACTGGACACATAAATGGCATATAGTTGTCATTTTTTTCTCAACCCATATGACAGGTCCCTATTTTTGCAACTTTTGTGTCCTTGTGATTTATAAGGCCCTGGTTCTCTCTCATTTCTATACTGATTGCAGAACACTCCTTCAGAGTGGCTTCTAGAAGCTTGGCGTATGCAACTCCCAATGACTAGCAGCTGTCTGCGTGCTCTTCAAGTTCATTGCCAAGATCCAGGCAAATGATCCTCAAGTGACAAATGATATGGAAATAGACCTCAGGTTCCCAGTTCAGGATGGAGATCAACCTTTACGTTGGATTATTTCTCAAAAACTGGCTAAGTGAATTCCTAGGAGACCTCTGGCCAGAGACGGGGAGAGCTATAGGTCATAGGTTGGGAAAAGCAAGTATGCAAGTATATTTCTCAGGTCAAGAAGCAAATCCCCAACTACCTTCCAGGATAATCAGACCTTGCTGAGACCCAAATTTCATATTTAAAGCGGCCTAATGAATGGATTAGTCAAAAGATTTGCTGACTCTAGGAGAGAAAGGAGATTATAAAAGCCACGAGAATTACTCAGCTATCCCAAACTTCTTACTTTCCTGAAAATGTTGCAAAGATACCACTGGAACTTGGTTCAAGATGAAGTGCAGTGAGGCTATGTGAATATAATTTTGACTTAAAGATCAAAACAAGGAATCTCTTGAAAAGTATAAACCTAAGGTAATATCAGTGGCAGCAAACTAACCAGAGAGACAGAGACTATACTTAGGCATTTCTGTTAAAAATAATATTTCCCCTCCCCTCAAAAAAATATAGTAGGAAGTGTTCTTCCTTTATTCATACATATATAGG
Source organism: Arctocebus calabarensis (assembly GCA_963573935.1). Classification (NCBI taxonomy): domain Eukaryota; kingdom Metazoa; phylum Chordata; class Mammalia; order Primates; family Lorisidae; genus Arctocebus; species Arctocebus calabarensis. Next base: position 3,999 of record CAUYON010019631.1, on the reverse strand, counting down.
GTGGCGCCTGTGGCTCAAAGGAGTGGGGCGCCAGTCCCATATGCTGGAGGTGGCAGGTTCAGACCCAGCCCTGGCCAAAAACTGTAAAGGAAAAATAAATAAATAAGTAAATTCATACACATATATTTTATTTGTGTGTTGGGGGGATTTTAATTTGTAGTGTCAGTTAGTATAGGGACTTTGGAGTTTAGGTTTATGTTTATCGTTGAAAGATCTGTTTTGGTTAAATGTGAATTAACTGCATTTAAACCTATTTAAAAGGTATAATTAAAATAGTTAGAATGTTAAGGGCAAACATTTTTAGAGTCTATTGCTTTGGCAGTTTAATTTTATGCAAAAAAGGGGAAAAAAACCAATAAAGCCCACTTAAATGAACACCTGTTCAAAGAACAGCCTTCTAGAAAAGATTGTATCTGAAATTAAACAAATAAAAGTTAAAAACCACATGATAAAACGATACTATGTTATTCTTGGTCTACCTGTAATGAAGTAATGAATATTTATACAATATAATGAAGAAACAAAATAAAGAGAACCAGAAGATCATTATTAACTTCCAGTCTTTCTTATTAAAGCGATTTCAGGTCGAACTAAACAGATACATAAACCATTAAAATAAAGATACTCATACACACTCATAAAGATATAAATAAATGTATTCCTATGTTCTCATGGTGCCCGGTACATAATAAAAGTGCAGATGCAGAAATCAAACCAACCACTGAAAATTTTCTAGGGGTTTGCCTTATTCAAATAATCTTCATTTACTACATTTGTTAAGTTCAATTAAAGGGTAAGCTATGTTTTTTTGCATGTCATTCCTATGGAATGTTGTAAATGCCATTTATAAATTCAAAAATTCAGAAAAGATATGGCTTATCTGGAATACTAATTAGATGAAGTTCTGTCAATCTCATTCTGTAATTACCATGCAAAACATTTTTGCTTTAAGATTACCCACCCTATTTTACATATTGTTTTGCATAACAGAAGGGTATAAATTACCTTTAGATTACTATGATAAGGTAAGATTTTACCTTCTCCCTAAGTGTAATGATTAGATCAGACTTCAGACATTTCTCAAAATCGCACCCAAATTCTTTGGTCAGATTCCGTGCATGACTATTGGTACTTATTTCATTACCAACATTCTTTGCTGATAAAACATGTAAACTAAATCACTGTTTTGTGGCATCTGACTCTCTCTTCCGTTTTTAATTATTAGTAGAAGACTCCTGGGTTGGCATTTTATGATTAGATAATCCAGCTTCCAGCTACAGCACATGAAAAATATGGAAGCATGCTGACCAACATTCTCAGGTGTCCTATCAATGACCATCTTTCTACAAAGAATATCATTGGGAGAGTTGGCATGACTCCCGAGCTGGTTTAAAGAGTTTATATCACCTTTAAAGAGTTCATATCCCAATCTTACAGAAGAGGAAGTTTGGATAAGGTTTTTTTTATATACATATTAGAGGAATAAGGAACAAAACAGAACTTTCCGGTGGAAACACATGACCCCTTTATTTTTATTTCATTTTATTAACAAAGACTTTGTGTACTTTAATTCTCTAGAAAAGTGATAAGAATTTCAATTGGTTTTTATAAATGCTGAAATTTAAAAGGAGAGTTTGGCCAAGGAGAGGGGTGGCTGTCCACTGAACCGCAACCCTAAAGACTTGAGCTTGAACAAGCACCTCAAAAGCCACAAGCAGTGGCGTCTTATATAACCCGTGCAACTCCTTCTGTCTGGAGAAGAGGCTGGCCACTGTAAAGTAGAAGGAAATGAGAGAGGAAACTCAGGATTAGCAAACAGAAATTTATTTTTGGCTCCCAGTATTGAGTCCTAGTTCCATGATGCAGCTTCTTCTCAGTTACTAAGGACTACCCCCGCTAAGGTGCAAACATTCAAGAATTGACCACATTGCCATTATATCTCAAGGAATGAATGAATAACAGCAAGATTAATATGCACTGAATAGCTATCATGGGTCAAGGACCTCACATACTATCCTTCTTAAACTTCATAATAACCCTACCAAACAGGAATTATTCTCAAATGCTCTGAATTAAGGTTTAGAGTAGGGAGGAATTTGCTCAGGGTTACGCAAGTTCCTGGCTAATCTGGGGTTGGAGATTAGGCAAATTGGATGCCAAATCCAGTGCTTATTCCACTTCACCACTCTGCTTAGTGATGAACTTTCAGATGACACCACGGAAGAGGGAGGAAAATTTTTTTTAATAAAGGTGTCCTCTTAGTACACCTCTAATCCCACGACATAAATGAAGCCTCCATAGGTGGTTAGCTCCAGGAACCTTCTTATAACTGTTGCTCAACCTGTTTCCATATTTTTTGACCAAAAGCCCAAGTATTGTCTATCAAGCCATATGCGACTCAGATGATATTCTTAGATAAAAACGTTATAAACTACTACTAGATTAGGCTGGTAGTTTATGCAGCTCAAGTGGCCCTGAACTGGGAACTTATTTCATGTTTAAAATTAATTTGGCAATGCAGGGATTTGCCACCCTGCAATTCCACAAGCCTGGATTGCCATGATCAGAGAGGCCATTTATGGCTTTTCCCTACAAAATATAGCATATGAGAGACTTCCCAATGGCTATGACATTCCGTCCCATTTTCTAGTTCTTTGATATTGAATGAATTGAATAGGCTCTTGTTTCTCTGACTGTGGATTCTGGCCAGGGTATTCCACCATCACCTTTATTGTCAGTATAGCGCTTGCTGACTGTAATGCTTCCTGGAGTTGTTCCTATGCATTTATTCATTCTTTTAAGAAATACTTAGCACTTTTCTACTAAGTACTAGACATCATTTTAGGCATCAGGGACAAAAGTAATGATGAAGACAAGCTGGTTCTGCTCTGAAGGGTCTTATCTCTTATTCCTGATGGTTGGATGACGCAGTTCTGATACAGAGCATGTTATCCACAGCCCGGCATCATCAGTTTCCACATGTCGTGGTAGGCATGAATGTGAGTTTGGATTCTGTGTCAGCTGATAAAGGGCTAGTGGCTATTTCCAAAGCTGCAAAGTGCTACAAAAAGTAATGTTAATAGCTTCTCCGCTGTAAGAAGGCACACCGCCTCTTGAAGGGTGCAGTTTCTTCTAAACATCTGTGCTTAGATGATTAAAGAACTTTCCTAATCTTGACAAATTGCCCCTTAATCCTGGGTATTCTTTACATGGATTTGATAACATTTTTTTTTTCTTATCTAGCAGTAAAGGGTCTTCTGATCCAGACTGGCCTTCATTCCCATGGTGGATGTTGAAGAAAGGTGATCGGTTGGTTTCCTTTGATGCTTTTGAACAAGATAAATGATTACGGTGGACCTGCAGACTCCCACGTGTGGGAGGTTTTCTTTTGTAGTAAGTCATTTCTTGTTGGCGACCATCAGGCTCGTTATTCTAAATTGGCGCCGGGAGTCCTTCTCCTCCCGGCCGCAGCTCCATCCGAAAAGCCTGGCCCGAAAGGTCATTGGACCTCCCTCAAAAGGTCACAATAAAGCCTATTGGCCCGATCGAGCCTGGCCAGCCACGGCCTAAGATAACGTCACCCTCAACCGAACCTCCCCACCCCATGGGTTTCAAAAATTCCCCATAGTCCCCTTCCGCTTAATGTGCGCCTGCGCGATGAAGACAGCTTTCCGGGTGCGGTGTCTTCATTCCATTAGTTCTAGGTGTTACATGACACCACCCAAAGCCAATAAATACAGCCACGACATTCAAGCCTCACCACACCGCCGCCCCAGCCAATGCAAGACTCCAGCTATACCCTGCCCTCTTTGCCTTCCCACGCCCGCGTAACCAGCCGATAGCCGGAACTTCAAACCTGTCTATCAGCAAACAACGCACTCCCTTATCTCGCCCCTTCCTCCCCCTGCTCACTTGTAAGCTTTAAAAACTGGCTTTCCGCCGCCATTAAACGGACCTTGACAAGAAACCTGCTTGGTCTCGTTCTCTCTTTCTCGCCCA
>CAUYON010019630.1:0-23373 GCA_963573935.1 Arctocebus calabarensis | reverse complement strand
ATTTCTCAGATCTTTAAGGGATACAACTTCTTGTCTCAATGTGTCAAACTCTTTGGTCATTTTGTCTTGGATTCGTTGAATTCTTGAGACATCTTTTGGGTCATCCTTTGAATTACTGCTTAAAATCTAATTCCATCTTTTCCTCCATTCCGCTGATCTTATTTGCAATCCAGATTCTGAATTCGATTTCAGACATCTCAGCCATTTGCCTATGCAGGAGATCTTGTGCTATGTTTGCCTTGTTGTTACTTGGAGGGGTTGGTTTACTCTGATTATTCATATTGCCAGAGTTTTTCTGTTGATTCCGCCCCATGGTTGTTTTTCACCGTTGCGTCTGACCTTTCAAGTGGTGGGTGCAGGGCCATGCAGTTGTCTGGGACGTTTTTGGCCAGCGGTGGGTCTGCAGAGAGGCCTGGCAGTTGCCAGTGGGGTCCCTGGAAGAAGGCTGGCCTGTGGAGGCCTGCGCTGTCACAGGTACTGTCACTTACCAGAGGCAGACCTGCAGGGGTCCTGCAGGTGCTAGGTGGAGGCCTGCGCAATTGCCAGGGGAGATCCTGGCCGGGGGTAGACCTGTGGAGGCTGGCAGTTGCCGGCAGAGTCTGTAGCAGACGGTGGGCCTGCAAAAGTCGGCCAAGCACGGGGCATAGGGCCAGGTGGTCACTGGGGGAGTTTCTTGCCCAGGGTGGGCCTGTAGCGGCCTGGCAGTTGCAGTCGAAGTTACTGGCAGAAGGCAGGCCAGTGGAAGCCCTGCAAGTTCGGGCATGGGGCCGCAGGGTTGCCAGGTGATTTAGTGGCCGGGGGCCCTCTGGGTGTCAGGAGAGGCCAGGGTAGGAGTTCCTGGTCGGGGGCAGACCTGCGGAGGCCTGGCAGTCACCTTCAGAGTTTCTGGTAGATGGTGGGCCTGCGGAAGCCCGGCAAGCGCAGGGTGCAGGGCCAGGCACTCACCTGCGGCTTCCCTGGTCGGAGGGGAGGGAGGCTCGCCGCGATCCCCCCCCCATAGACTTTTCCAGGTGGGGCGCTTATTCCAGCAGGCGGGGGTGGGGGCACTGCTCAGGAACCTCCTCCCTCAGTCTCAGCGAGGGTTAGGCTTCTGGTTCGTCAGGTAAGGGGGGAAGGGTGTACAGTAAGTTCAGAATTGTGGGGAAAACTTTAGTTCAGTTTTTCTACCTAGCAATAGAGTTTTCAGAGTCACACCGGGGTGCTCAGGGGAAGTACACCTCACTTCCCACAGCACTCTTCCATGGGGTAAGACAAGAGGTCCACATTTCACCGCTTGTCTGTAGAAAACTTGTAGGAGCAAAAGAGGAGAATAAAACAAAAGGAAACAGAAAACCAAGAAACAGAGCTTTCTTTGGGGAGGGGATGAGCACTCTTCCTTTCAGAAGAATTTTGTATCTGAAGCTTGCTTTCTTGGGGTCGCAGCCAGTCTCAGCAGAGGTGATCCGTAGGAATCACTTTTCTCTCTCTCGGCTGGGCTCCCAGTATTCAACTTAATTGCGCAGTTTCTGTCAGTTATCTTCCCTTTTGGACGGAAGCTGCTTACAGTCAGCCATCTTGCTCCGCCCCCCGCCCCCCCCCACCATCCCACTTTCTCTTCTGGTTATTTTTAAATGTACAGTAGTTGTTAACTATAGTCACTCTATTGTTCTAATTATTGTGTTTATAAATTATGTAAACCCTTAAAACTCATTAAATAGCATATTTACTTGCTCCCAAGATACAGTCTTAACACATTTTATAATTGCTGAATTTAGGATATGTCTTAACATAGTAACATCATATGTGTATGACAATTACAGCATTTTTCCCCTCAGTGTTACATAAATGGTGGTATAGCAATATATTATAAATAATGACATTTTATATTTGATGAATTACTTGAGTTTCAAAGTTTTTGATAGTTTCTGAGAATCATTACAGTTTGATTACTAGGATGATTTGTTCCCATTTGAACCATAAAGCTACTAAAAAAAAAAACCAAACCCTTGATAATCTTTTGTTCATATTCTTTATATACGTGAATTAGTATAATAAAATAATGCTTGGGAGAGGATTTGTTATTAGTAAATATTAAATGAGAGGGAGTGATTTATCATCCAATGGTGATTGCAAGGTACTAGTTGTGGTGTAGCATGTAATAGACACCTATCCATTTGCAATGTGACGAATGAAACCAGCTCAGCTATAGAGATTCATGCTTTTAGAACTTAACAAGGTCAGTTGCTGAATAGGTTTTGTCCTCTGTCTGCTTCTGGACTAAGGGGCTCCTATGCTGACAGGGTGGAAAGGTTGGTATCTATAACACCAGCCCAGATGTTTCCTCTGTGTGACCTGCTCTGTAAGGTGCATTTTTCATCTCCAGTAAACCAGAAGTGCCCTCCAGAGGCCTGTTCAATGTTTGATAAAATATTAGAATCCGATGTCAAATGTTTGTGAGAATTTAGAATGTATCTCTCAGGTAGATAGTCACTCTCAGTTTTAGTAATTGTGAAATGAAAGAACAGGACAGCAGAATATGACAAATAAAATTAACTATTTTTCTTCTAGTAATGAATGTGTCTTAGAAGAGTTGAATTTGACTTAAGTAAAAATAAAAAATATATATAATGTCTATTGCTTTGAAAAGAGCTATTTGTATTCAAAGTCAATATATATATTAATTGAATTAATCCCCCATTAAAAAAGAAATCTTACTGTGCTAGATTAATATTCTACTTGTCACTTTTTGTATTTAGTAGAGATGGGGTCTTGCTGAAAAATGGTTTAGCCCCAGCCTCTTTCACCCGTGTCAATTAACTGTGGTGTCTAGATTCACATGACAGGCTGTGTTAAAATTTCTTTTAGAGTAGATCTCATGGTTTATACTTTTGTATGTCCCCAAATCTCCTAGCACAGGCAGGAAACCTCTAAACAATTTTAAGAAATTAAAACATGGTGGTTCAGCCTACACTATTCTAATTGAATTCAGGGATGCCTTCATTGCAGGCAACACCTCCCCGTTTCCTTTCCTGACCTTACTGAGTCTGGCTCTACAAAGATCAGATCTACTCCTCATATTGCTTATTAGTAGGCTTACTGCTTTTCGCATTTAATATTACTAGAATATTTCAGACTTTTGTTTAATAATAAAATTCAGGGATTTAGAGCATCTAATACTTCATATGTAAAGTTCAAGTAAATTTTATTAGCAATTAAAGAAATCTCATCAAATATATGTATTTGCTACCATGAAATTGGTAGTTAGAACTTTGTTTATTTCTCATATAGTTCTCTAATTTTGAAACAGTATAAATAACTTTTCCCCTTAAAATATTTCATGTCTTAGACAAAGGTACTATGAATAAAAGTTACAGAACTACAACATTATTGTATTTATTTATTTATTTATTTATTTTTTAGAGACAGAGTCTCACTTTATCACCCTCAGTAGAGTACTGTGGTGTTAAAGCCCACAGCAACTTCTAAACTCCTGGATTTAGGTGATTCTCTTGCCTCAGCTTCCTGAGTAGCTGGGACTACAGGTGCCTGCCACAACGCCCAGCTATTTTTTGTTACAGTTTGGCCGGGGCCAGATTTGAACCTGCCAGCCTTGGTATAAGGGGCTGGTGCCCTACCCACTGAGCAACAGGCACCACCCAATATTATTGTATTTAAAAATAGTGGATGAATTTAATTTTTTTTTTTTGAGACAGAGCCTCAAGCTGTCACCTTGGATAGAGTGCTGTGGCATCACAGCTCACAGCAACCTGCAATTCCTGGGCTCAGGCGAGTCTCTTGCCTCTGCCTCCCAAGTAGCTGGTACTACAGGCGCCTGCCACAATGCCCGGCCATTTTTGGTTGCAGCAGTCATTGTTGTTTGGCGGACCCAGGCTGGACTTGAACCCACCAGCTCAGGTGTATGTGGCTGGTGCCTTAGCCTGTTGAGCCACAGGCGCCGGGCCGAAAAAAAATAGTGGATGACTTTCCTAAATGATCTTAAGACCATTTAATTTTCATTAACATTACATTGTAGTGTATTTGTATTGATGATTATTTCATATAATTTTTTCTCAGAATCAGTGAAAGAATTAGAGGAATTAATTATTCAAACAGTATTACTACGAAATGTACTTATGTACAAAGTTCTTAGTCAACTCTTCAATATTCTGTTTATGTTTGCTGCAGTGAATAACATAAAGGAAAACCATTGGTTAAGGCATGAAGATTTCTTTACAAGTATTTTGGGAACAATTAGGTCCACTTAGAATACATAATTTGTGTTCAGTTTCTTCTCTTGCTAGTTGTAACTTTAGCTAAGTTATTTATTTGCCCTTTCTTAAAAATTTTTTTATTATGACTTTAAAAGTAATATATGCTCCTTATAAAACATTTGATAAATGTAGACAATATACAGGAAAAAATGAAAATATTCATTAGTTTCGTTATCTGACATAATCACAGAGAACATTTTGGTCAATTACTTTCTGTTACTTTTCCTAGGTATATACATACATATGTATCCCTAGTAAATATCTTAGTGCATGTATATTTTTGTAATTTGATTTTATAATATTCTGATATTATATGTTGAACTTGTCTCAAGTTACAAAATTTACTTTAAGATATACTTTTAATATTGGCATAATATTTCATCATTAGTCACATAGATTTCTTTCTTTTTCTTTCCTTCTTTCTTTCTTTCTTTTGAGATAGAGTCTCAAGCTATTGCCCTAGGTAGAGTGCCATGACATCATAGATCACAGCAACCTCTCTAATTTGGGGTTAAGCGATCCTTTTGCCTCAGTTTTTCTATTTTTAGTAGAGATGGGGGTCTTGCTTTTGCTCAGGCTGGTCTCAAACTCATGAGCTCAAGCTGTTCACCCGCCTTGGCCTCTCAGAGGGTGAAGATTATACGATTATAGTTACATAGATTTATTTTTTAGTATTATAAATACATGTGATTTCATTGAGCATAAAGACATAGTAGAAAGAGCATAAATTTCGGTGTCAGGTTTCAATTCTGCGTGATTTATAACTTTATAGCTTCTCTGTTTATAGAATAAAGATGAATCTACCTTGAAGTATTTAAATATTAGAAGCACAGAACATCATTTTCAGAGAACCCAGTCAGTTCATAGGAAGTGCTGAATCAGTATCAGCATTATAATAGTAATTGGTAATCATGACTTTCTGATTATGCAGAATTCATTTACTGAGTTCAGAATTTAATCTTTGAATTTATGAGTCTTGCTTTTTGATAAATTTCTATACTAAATTACTGATGAAAATATTTAAGATATTGATATTATAAAGATTCCAATCATATATCCAAATTGCTTTCCAGAATGGTTGTGTTTATTCATACTTCCAACAACAATGTACTTTTCTCTCTTTATTCTTATTGGAATTGATTTTACTAAAACTTGTACTGATTTGTTAACTAGAAACTCTCATTGTTGTTTTATTTGTCAATAGTTAAATTAAGATTATTTTTATAATCACGATTCGCTTCTATTGGTAGGATTTTGCCCATTATTTGGTGTTTTTCTTACCAATTTGTATTTGCTCTTTATATAGAGGCTATTAACACTTTCTTATATTTCTAAAAAGATATTACTCATAGCCTAGTATTCATCTTTAATTTTTTTTTTGTAGAGACAGAGTCTCACTTTATCTTCCTAGGTCGAGTGCTGTGGTGTCACACAGCTCACAATAACCTCCAACTCCCGGGGTTAGGCGATTCTCCTGCCTCAGCCTCCCGAGTAGCTGGGACTACAGGCGCCCGCCACAATGCCTGGCTATTTTTTTGTTGTTGCAATTTGGCTTGGGCTGGGTTTGAACCTGCCACCCTTGGTATATGGGGCTGGTGCCCTACCCATTGAGCCTCAGGCACTGCCCCATCTTTAATTTTATTTGTAAGTTTTTTAACATTCAATTTTCATAGGAGAGTCATTTCAAGCATTGATTTTCCATTTTGAATCATATTTCATCTTCTGAGTCCCTGTAGCCTCTCTTAGACAAGCTTTCAGGGCTCTCCATTTCTTGGTCTCTTCATGGTTTTTAACCTTTCCCCAACCCTGTCCCCGAATCACTGGGGTAAGACTTATTATTGTCTGCCTCTTACTGACTTTGTGTTCCTATCATAATATCCTTGCTGTGTTCCTGACTTTTTCCTTTTCATATCTATGAAACCTGAGCAAGGCTCTGATATCGGCTTATATCACAGTTAAGCACTGAACTGTTTTATTTTATATGTATATTTGATTTTTACTAATTAGATTTGTCTCCTTAGCTTCATTAAAACTTGCTTCAGAGTAGAGCTCATGGTTTATACTTTTGTATGTCCCTAAATCTAGCACAGGCAGGAAACCATAATGAGCACTGTTAACTTATATAACTGGGAGTAATTGCCTGATTCCTCCCACCCTCCCAAACATATACGGAGATGCACATTTATTTTTACGTAGTGACAGTTAAGAGAATAAAGTATAAAGTGTTCGGTGCAAATAATTTGGAGTTCATTGGATTCTGTTTTCTTATTTGTCCTTTGATTGAAGCACATCTCGTGTAGCACCAGTATAGAATCAGGAGACCACTTCGTTAACTCTGAAGGGCCAGTCAGATTGTTATCTGAATTTCCATTAATGATGTGGGATTTCTGCAGGCTTCAAGGTTTCCTCAGGCTGTGGGCTTTGGCTTTCTCTCAGGGGAGTAGGAAGGACTTGTGTCATCAGCTAGCATTGCAGGTAGGCCCTACATTATTGCTTGGGTATGAAAAAGTACTGGATCCTTAAAGATTCAGGTTCTTTATTGGACACTTGGATAATTTAGTTACCAAATCTGAACTTAATTTTTTTTTTTCTTTAATGCCGTAAGATTATAATACTTATTTGGGGTTTTAGTTAATGATTTCACTTAAATATTTATAGACCATGTTATTAAAAGAAAATGGTTTGCTTTTCTTTGTAAACTTTTATCAGCGTGTCTATTTCTATTTTTGTTTTTCTGACATTTCTCACATATAACCAAAACGAGGTAGAGTAATTGGTGCTTTTGTTTTCTGTTAACTCTAATCTATATAGCAAATCATTGTAGTCAACAGTGGCTTAAGATCACAACTAGTTTATGATCTCTGATAGTTTCTGTGGGTCAAGAATTTGTTTAGGATTTGTCTGTTTGCTTCTAACTCTGGGTGTACCAGGCATTTGCAGTCAGACAATGAGTAGAGTTGACACAGCAAGTGGCTGACACAGCTGGGGGTTAGTTCAGCATCTCTTTCTTTTCATATAACCTCAGTGCCTGGCCACATGGCCTCTCCCCATGGGCTAATTTGGGCTTCCTCAGAGTATGGCAGCCTCATGGCAGTCAGACTGCCAATATGGCAGCTGAGTGTTTCAAGAGGGAATATGACATCACAGCAAAGGTAAGAGCTGCACTGCCTTTAATTAACCAGTCTCTGAGATCAGGTGGGTTCACTTACACTGACTCAAAACCCTAAGGGGAGGGAATCAGACTCCACTGCTTGATGAGAGGAGTGTCAGAGGTACATTGTAAGAAGAACATGGGGGATGAGAGATACTATTTTGGTCATCTATGTAAAATATAATCTGTCATAGTCCATCCTCTGACCACAACTGCTTACAGCTCTCCCACATGCAAGATTCACTCATTCCTGCCGTTAGAAACTCCAAGTTTTAATTCATGGCATTAACTTGATGTCCAACATATCTTGTTTTCTAATTCAAGTCCTGGCACTGATAATGCTCCTAGAATATTGAAAACCTTTAAGCCAGAGGTTCTTTTGAAAGAAAACCTTTGAATTGAAGAGATGTTATCTCCCCTTTACATTCAATGGTGGGACAACCATGGGGAAATTCTAATAGTTCTTCCTGTTCCAAAAGGGAAAAATGAGAGACTGTTATGTTTCAAAGCAGCTCTGAAGCCTAGATGATCGTGTTGCATTTGCCATTTGCTCAATGTATGATCTGTCCATTTTCTGGGAATTGCTTTCTTGGTACTTGGTGCCTCCACTGTGCTCTGGTTTTCATCTTCTTTTTTTGGAAAAAGAATTACCATTTTTTTTGGGGGGGGTCTAAAAGACATGACATGTATTTATAGCTGCCCATTTTCTCAGCCTTTTTCCTGTGCATGAAAGTGCTGGGGTCCAAAGGCTACTTTTCATTTTGTATTATCTTTGTTTCCTTTCAGTTCAAACCAGTACAAGTCTCTTAAAATTTTTGAGATTTCTTATATATCAATTTATAATCCACTCCATTAACAAAAGCCATGGTCCCAAATTTTTGAGATAATCACTTCCTTTACCAGGAATGGCACATGTGGCTGTGGGGGCTAACACCCTCTGGGTTCTTAGTGATCCTGTTGTTGAGTGGAGAAGGTCAGCTACATCATATCCAGAAAATCTTCAGATTTAGGAAGGTTGAGAACCACTGCTTTAGAAGGTCTTTTATCTGTCTTAAAGGATCTGACACCACTTAAATATTGGTGTTTGCAAGGGTTTTTGTAGTCAGACACTCCCATCTTTATTTGTAGACTAAATCTTTCTGACTGTACCTGGTATTTTGTATCCCCCCTGAGGGTCTTTTCTTATTTTGAGACTGTTCTGCTCTCTGGAGTGCCAGGGAATGCAAAATGGTTTTATTTTCAAACTCAGAAAATTCTGTGTTGTCTTTTATAGCACCTCTAAATTTTACTGAAATTGAACAGTTTCTTTTTTAACTCATTAATCTCTATCTCCATCTTTTCCTAAGTAGCGAAAGGAAGCCGTGTGCTCCTTTTAGTATTCTTGGAAATATTCTTAGCTAGAGTCTTGGGGTTTATTAGATAGATATTTTTTATTTTCAACATTACTGTAGGCACTCGTATTGCTAAATATTTTGCCAATATGTAACACAAATCTCTACCTTGCAATAGCAGATAGTCCTTATTTCTGCGAAGCCCTGCTGGTCAGTCCCCATGTGGAGCGTTGGCCTCCGCTGAAAACCTCTTGTGTGCCTTCTGGCTTTCATTTGCTGTTGGTTCCAAGGCCAACACCACATGTTTTGAGTACTCTTTGAACAATAGCTTCTGCTATCAGAATATGTTCTAGTTATCTATTGCTTTTTAAACAAATAAACTTTAGTGGCTTAAAATAACAAAACAATTGTATTACTTCTTATGGTTTCTGTGGGTTGAGGATTTTGGTTTGGGCCAGAGCTCAACCTGATGATTCCAGCACAGAGCATCTCATGTATTTGCAGTCTGGTGGTATTTGCAGTTGGAACAGTGATAGGCTGAAGCATTTAGGAAATGTCTAGGGGTGTTTCTGTTCACGTAGTCTCAAAGTCTCTCTGGTTTTTCCATGTTGGCTAGTGTGGTCTTTCTACCAGCATAGTGTCCTCTGGCCAGTCAGACTGCTGATGTCGTAGCTAAAGGCTTCACATATTCTGATGAGTAAGGGAGAGTTGAGTCCAATTTTATGACCTGGCCTTGGAAGTTGATACGGGATTTTCCTTTCCCATTCAAGGTTGGACTTGGGCAAGTACATAAAGGGAACACCCTGACCTTTTGCTCTGAGCTGGAGGGACTTCATTCATTCTCTTGTCAATAACACTCATTAATGATGAAAACGTGTCTGTATTTGCCAAGTCCTGGCTAAATGTAATTCTCAAGACCTTAATACCCCTAGATAAAAGAGTTCCCATAGAGACTCCCCTGTTAGTTTTGGTTCTTTCCCCCTTCCAGATGCTCTGGTGCTTTTTACTTCTGTATTCCTTTCTAACTTCTAATAAAAGTCCTATCTTAGCACTGATCTGTGGTCCGTGGGTTCATTCTTCGAATCCCTGAGAACAAGGACCTACTGAAGAGCGAAATTCCAGTATCAATGTCATATTGCATTTTCCAGAGTCATAAGGAGGAAGAATTCTAGCTTGGAGAGAGAATTTAGACCTGACATCTCAATGGGAGAAGTAGCAAAGACATATTGTAGGAAGAACTTTTGGGATAGAAGCATTACAATGACCACCTTTGAAAAGAAATTGCCACACTTCTTTTTTTTCAATCTTTACAGGTTAACTCCAGCATTAATAGAATATAGATATAGTTATGTTAATAGAGCTATAGATGCTTTTATGTTAAAAAAAAACCCTTAATGTTCTTGCTTTCACCCTCAAATTTTACTGTTTAAACTTGCAGTGAATTTCTAATTACAGAATTTAATGGAAATCTAAATTTGATATTTCACTCTTGTCAGATCCCCAATTATGGTAGTGGGTGGTCCATTTTAAGTTATACATGGATATCAGATTCTCAGACATGCAGGACTTATGAAAGGTAATAGTTTTAATTGGCCAGGTATTGAAACCTATGTTTTTGTAAGAAATGAGAAAAAACATCTTTGAAAAATGTAGAGAAATTGCATCTCTTCCCAAAATCTAGCTCTGTGTAACTATTGACAGGTTGTGCCAGTGATTCTTAAAACTCAAGAACCATATGGTTAAAACTTCATGAATATGAGCAGTGAAAACCTCATGGAAGGCAGTGAGTGTGCAGCTGCCAGCATCCCCCTTCTTCCTGGCCACACCATCTTGGCTTATCTTCTGTCCCTACATATGTGGGCCACGTGTGTGCTGGAAAGTTTTTGACTGTTTTGGATGTTTAGTCTGCGTAGGCTGGATCCTGTTCACTGCATCTTATTGCTCTAATTTCCCCTTTGTTTTCAGCAAGATCACTATCCAGTTAGTTTTTGCAGGATAGCCAGGTTTGCAGCAGCTTGTGAAAAGCAAAGATCAGAAAACTGTTACTTGTGCAAAAAACAAATGTTATCTTCATAGGGCTGTCAAGGGACCATGTTCCATATTGCTCCCTTAAAAGGATCAGAGGTGATATAAAATGAATGGTGAGCACAAGAATAACTCATCAAAGTTCACTGCAATTATGGTAACTAAGAAAGCAAACCATTTTTTTGGCAAACAGTGTGGCTACTGATAATGAAAATTCAGTTATCACAAAATCATTTTGATCACAAAATCAAAGGTAATCTTTCTTAGTGAATAATTAACCGTGTTGGAGATTTTCTAAAATATAGGCAAAGAGTGATTATGATAGAATAAGTCCCATTTTAGGATTGCTCATTCCACATTATAACCATAATTTTACCTCGCCACTTCATCCTAAGGTGAGTTCCCCTGGGGGGTACGGCAGGTCCTCAGGAAATGTCTTTTCATCCAGTGTTGCTTGGGGGCCAACGTCTGTGTGGAACAGGGAATGTTCTCCCCATGTCTATGTGGGTTTTCTCTGGGTTCTCTGGTTTCCTCCCACATCTCAAAGATATGCACATCAGTAAACTGGTGTCTAAACCATCCCAGTCTAGTGGAAGTGGGGCGTGTGTGAAGGTGGCCTGTGATGGGATGGTGTGCTAGGGTGGGCTCCTGAGCTTCTGGGATGGGAATAGTGAGTTGGAAAATGAATGAATGAACACAAATTATTGTCAAATGAAAATTTGTAAAGTTCACAATAATCATACACATAATTTTAGTTAAGGTATAATCTATATTAGAAAAGGGAAGGTAGGTGCCTACTACAAATTGTGAATACTGTGGGTTTTTTTTTGAAACAGAGCCTCAAGCTGTCACCCTGGAGAGAGTGCCGTGGCATCACAGCTCACAGCAACCTCCAATTCCTGGGCTCAAGCGAGTCTCTTGCCTCTGCCTCCCACGTAGCTGGGACTACAGGCGCCCGCCACAACACCCGGCCATTTTTTGGTTGCAGCCGTCATTGTTGTTTGGTGGGCCCAGGCTGGATTCGAACCCACCAGCTCAGGTGTACATGGCTGGTGCCTTAGCCCGTTGAGCCACAGGCGCCAAGCCAATTCTGTGGGTTTTAATAAAGGCAAAGAAAGAATGTAAAGGTTTTGAGATAGATTACCTTGGCTGGCTTTATCAGATAGCACTTTAAGAAGAAAGGTTTGAGTCCCTTGTCACTTATTTTAACTCAGACGCTATGAGTTCCATGACCAGTGGATTGTGCAGAGAATTGTTTACTGCTTTGGAATTCTTTTAAAGAAAAATTAGTGGTTGTATACTTATCTATGCAGTTTGCTAAAATATTTTTTGGGGTAAGTAAATAAAGGAATATCTTAAGTTTATCATTTGAGTGGTTGAAATTTTAATTTAGTTCCTTCAAGAAGTTGGCATATTTTAATATGCCAATAGAAGTTGTAGGACCTCTTAGGACCATATGATAGCTAAAGTCAGTTTGTAGCTGGTTGGTTTACTTCTGTGGAATGAATCAGTGCTTGATTGCTTTTTCTTTCTTTTTTTTTTTCTTTTATTACAGTTTAATTTTGATTATTTGGTTTATGGATGATTTTTAGCTGTTGAACAATAGGAACCTAAATTGATACTAAGAGTTGAAAGATGTAATCTTTTACTGTGAGTAGGAGACTTTATTTTCTGCTAACTACATTCCAAGAAAAGATATTCCAGTGTGTTATTTGAACAATAGAAAGGCGGACTGTGCCTAATAAACATATCTAAATGTTTAAAGTGTCATGTAAATAACCATGGTGATTTTCAGGTTCTGACAGTTTTAGTAAATCAGCCCCTCTTCTTAGAGATTACTTGCCAGTTGAGTTAGAGAGCTCTAGTGGTGAACTATTGACTGAATTACATGCTGCGAATACCTTTCAGCAGATGAGATCAAATACATGTGATCCACAGTAGTAGAATCCTGGTGGTCATTGTTATGAATAATCAAAAAGAATAATTAATGTAAGTAAATTTAGATAGCATCTCTAATGTTTTATGTATCTTTTCACAGATGACAAGCAATGTATTCTAGAATACACAGGGAAAAAATATATATATATATATATTTTTTGAGACTGAGTCTCAAGCTGTCACCCTGGGTTGAGCGCTGTGGCGTCATAGCTCACAGCAACCTCAAACTCTTGGGCTTAAGCAAGTCTCTGACCTCAGCCTCCCAAGTAGCTGGGACTGCAGGTGCCCGCCACAACACCTGGCTATTTTTTTGTTGTTGCAGTTGTCATTGTTGTTTTAGCTGGCCTGGGCCAGATTCGAACCTGCCAGCCACGGTGTATATGGCTGGCACCTTACCCACTGAGCTATGGGCACTGTCACAGGGATAATACGTGAAAGCAATGTATCATAAATGGATCTAGTTGCATCGGGCATTTCCTAAAGAACTCATTTTCACCTAAATTACCTAAATTATTTGGTTTTTTTAAAGGGAAGTATTTCAATAATTGCTCTTATTTTTGTTGTTCTCAAAGAGAATTTGTTCGAAATGAACACATCCTAAGGTATATTGCTCTTAAAAAAAAAGCAGATAGAACTGAAACAATTAGGTGTATGACACATTTCAGATGAAATCTTTATCTTCCAATGGCTATATATGTAATTAGACTAAAATTTAAATTCTTTACTTAATAACCACTGAGCTATAACAAGGACACTTTCCATCCATCATCTACTTGTGTTTTTTCTGTGCCCTTGTTCAGAGTTTCTTTGGGTGATGTGTGTGTCACTTGAATACCGAAGTTTGTTCTTACCCAGGGAACTTGCCATTAGCAATTCCTTCTACTTGGGCTGTTCTTGCTGCAGATCTTATATGGCCAACTTTCTCTTCATTTAGGCCTCAGTTCCAAGGGTTCTGCTTCAAGCAAAGCTTTTCTTTTGATTTTTAAAAAAAATTTTATTAAATCATAATTGTGTACATTAGTGCAATCATGTGGCACAATGTGCTGACTTCATATACAATCTGAAATATTTTCATCAAACTATTTAACAGAGCCTTCATGGCATTTTCTTAATCACTATATGTAGACATTGGTATTCTGCATTTATTAAGTTTCACCTGTACCCTTCTAAGATGCACCATAGGTGTGATCCCATCAATTGCCCTCCCTCCACCACATCCTCCCCCCTCCCCTCGCCTCACTTGCCCTTTTCCCCATATTCTTGTGCTATAATTGGGCTTTAGCCTTCATATGAAAGCTATCAATTAGCTTCATATTAGGGCTGTGTACATTTTCTTGAGATACTTTGCTAAGAAGAATATGTTCCAGCTCTATCCATGTAAACATGAAAGAGGTAAAGTCTCCACCTTTCTTTAAGGCTGCATAATATTCCATAGTATACATGTACCACAATTTATTAATCCATTCATGGGTTGATGGGCACTTGGGCTTCTTCCACGATTTAGCAATTATGTATTGGGCTGCAATAAACATTCTGGTACAGATATCTAAGCAAAGCTTTTCTTAACCTACCTATGTAAAGCTTTCTTTTCCCAAACATTATCACATTATTCTGCTTTACTTTCATTATTTCATGTATTTTTTGCTATGAGATATTGTGTTCATTTATTCATGTTTCTTTTCCCACTAGGATGTAAGGTTCATGAGGCTAAGAGGTCTGGTATGCCTGGTTCACCATCATTATTTCTAATTCTTAAAACAGAGACTATCCCATAGAAGTTGTTCAATACATATTTTTGAATAAATGAATATAAATGCTATTCAAAATCAATAATTGTATAATTTTTTTTTCCTCAAAAGGAGTGGAATCACATTCTAGAGACATAGGTGAAGTGAGTGGCTGAGTCACCAGGTAGAGAGGCAGTAAGCCTGAAAATGAGGCAGCCTCAGTATTGAAAATGCGTGGACAGTTACATTAAGTCTGCACTAGTTACTAGCACTTAAGGTTCTTACTCCAAAGCTGTGTTTTGGGTTTTACCAAAGTGTCTCATATTTGAAATCTTCATATAGTTTCTGTTTAACTTCTACTCTTTTTTGAGAACTTAGATATTACCTCTCCCTCCTCAAAGCCTTCCCTGAGCTCATTCTTAGGGCAGTTTATATTCTCTGTGTTGTGTGTTTGTCTCATGGCCATTGCCATATTATATTGGAGTGATCTAGTCATTAGTCTGTCTCCCTTACCAGCCTTTTCCCTCCCCAGGAATGGGGATTGTCTCTCTAGTGCCAGGCCCTTGACAGGCACTTAGCAAGTGTTTATTGAATGAAAGCATAAAATAAATAAATATTGCATGAGAAGCATTAGAACTGCTAATTAAAGTTACAAAATGGATTTTTCAGGAATTTAAGTAAGTTGAAATAGTTTTTAATAGAATAAAGCAATAAAGAAGGGTATCCTATGCCAACTAGGGGGTGGTAGTGTAATGTTACGCACACTTAGGAAATTAAGAAAACATCGTTGGAGCCATTAGGTCTGAGCACTGGCTTCCAACTTGATGTGTGGCTTGTCATCTGAATAAGGTTTTCATCACTCACTTGGGACTTATTATACATTATTTACCCTTTTTGATAAACTTTATTTCCATAGCTGCTATTCAAATAGATGCGTTTTTCCAGTAACACCTGATATGCATTTTAAAATGTAGCTTTTAATTGCTATTGATTGCTAGTAAACCCAGTGATAACTTTCATCGGTATGCTTTGAACTTTCTACCCAAAGGAAAGTGCCACGTCTTTGGGCACATAAATATTTAAAATTCTCTGTGTGGAGGCTGTATTGGTTCCACAGGTACTGTTGCCATAATTTCAGCACTTAAATACTACTTAGGACTGCTCTATCAGATTGTATCCTGCTTCAAAATCTCCACAGTACTACTGTGTGTAATTATGCCTGACAGCTAGAGGAATGGGTCTTTCAAAAGGATAATCATGCAGTTGAAATGGATGTGTTTTTATTGCCTCATTTTCTGTCACACAGATTATAAGTCTTTGAGCAAGAAGAGTGAATGCTTAGGGCAGATACGCTGCTCAGGTCCCCGGAAGTCATACTGAAGCAGACAGTGTTGTCACAGCTTTGCTGCTGTGAGCTAGGGAACTAGGATGTGCGTTTGCTTTGTATTTTCAGGAGGAATCACTGCCAGTGCAGATCAGGCAGCTTGCCACATTTCTGAGAAAAAGACAGCAAGCAATGAGAATAAGGAGTGTTAATTTAGGGTCACAGCATCCAAAGTAATTTTCTTTCCTTTAACCGGGTTCTAGGTGTGGTGCTATGTATTTGCTATACTAAGCTAGTATAGTTCTGTACTGGCTTAAATGTTACTCCATAGAAATAAGGCTCAGAGGAGAGGTCCTTCTGTGAAGACACTTGCATGGAGGGTCTGAGCGCGGCATACCATTTCCATATCGAATGGTGCGTCAGGAGAGTGTGGTGTGGGATTTGTGTGATGGGGCAAAGGAAAATGAAACTGAAAGGGTAGGACCAGGGGAGGACGGCATAAAAGCCAATATTCCATGCTTAGAAGTTTGAACCCTCTGTTGTCAGCAAGAGAGAGGTATTAAAACAAATCTTTCTTTTAGTAAAAACAGATAAAGGGCTATTCAGCCATGTAAAATGAAAAAATAGAGACATACTTGGACAGCCCTCCTATAATAGAAGATTGATAGAGGTGAAGGAAAGTGGTGAAAGGGAGATAAGATTGTGATTGTGACCACTTCAGTATTTAAGTTTAAATAAAAGCTAAGTCTGAATTTTGGTAGGCACAGAGGAAAGGAAAGGAGAAAAACTCTAGAGAAATTTCAGAGAATCTTGAGTACGTAGTAATTAGAAACAGGGGAGCAGGAAACTCGTATTTTTAACTTGGATGAGTAAGTCACAGTACTGTCATTGACCAGTATGGGAGAAATGAAGATAAAAACTTTGAATTTGTGTGAGGGTGTGTGTGGCAATTATCAACAACAATATATATGCCCCAAGTTGGAAGACTTCATTCTGTCCTCCAGGAATTATATTATTTTTACCCCATGGGAAAATAATTTCTACTGAGATATTTTCCTGGTGGTATCACTGAAAAATATACTAGTAAAGACCCAGGTTTTTTTTTTTTTTTTAAGGTCCAGGATTTAAAGTAGACAACTTGAATTCCATTTCTGTCTATACTTCTTTCAAACTTTTGATGCTTTGGGCTATTCCCTTACCAGCTTTGAACTTCATTTTCCTCAAGTGTAAAGTAAGGATACTCATTGTGTATCCTGATGATCAAAGGATACAACATATGAAAGAACACTTATTAAAAATATGAAGTAGTATATAAATGTGATTTTTTAAGATTTGTATATCCCATTAGGAATTGGACAGTATGAGAGAAGGTTTTAGCCTGTCAACCTGGATCCCTTAGCCCTGAGGACTGGTTTTGAAGTTCTTATACTTTAAGAATGTTCTTTCATATTCTCTATTGGTGTTAATTAAATATCAAGAATGATTAGCAGGTTGTATATGCTTTTCCAAACATAAGTATTTATATACAACAATTATTTTGATAGAATAATTCAACACAAATTGCTTTTAAAACACAACAAAATTACAAGTAGGCTGATTACTAAACTGATGTGTCTTTGTTAACATTACTTTTCTCTTTATTGGGTCACGGAAAAAGAAGTGTAAGAATGTTCCTTCTCTTTACCTTTTCAGTTGCTCTTAGCCAGAAGACTGAGAAGCAATATTCTTTCTTACTTTTTCTACTTTTACTGCCCATCTCTCCTTAGCCCAGTTCCAGTTCTGTTCTTGTTCAATATTGGTCTAATACCAGAATGAAGTAAATTAGGGGAGGGAAAAAGAATCAATGCATTCCTTACAGTTTTTAGCTACTCCAGAATAGTCTTTTGAAAGTTTTCAAGAACCAACAAGATTGCTTCCATCCATCTCAAAGTCTCATTTAATCAGCTTCTGGAAATGAATATTGTACATGACAATATTCAGATCGACCACAGTGCAGAAGTAAAAGTGAGATTTTCCATTTTTAGTCTTTTCTGCTTTGCATTATACCTTAGTTTATTTTAGACATCACATTTCAAGAAAATTTCAGGCCCTGTTGTTCAGGATAGCAAGTAGAAACAACCACATTTTTTATGTGAACCAAACTAGAGTAATGGATGTTTCATTCATTTCTTTTAAACTTAGTTTGCTTTATTATTTTCATTTCCTTTTCTGTTTTTGAAATATATTTTGATTATAAAAATATGGCATTAAAATGTATAATGATATTCTTCATCTTTTTATCAATACAATTTAAATCCTCCATATGAAAGCATATTTATCATGGAACAGTGAAGTAAGGCAGTGTTGTTTTTGTTTTACTTACTTTTTTTTTTTTTTGTAGAGACAGAGTCTTACTTTATCGCTCTCGGTAGAGTGCAGTAGCATCACAGCTCACAGCAACCTTCAACTCCTGGGCTTAGGCGATTCTCTTGCCTCAACCTCCTGAGTAGCTGGGACTACAGGCGCCCGCCACAACACCCTGCTACTTTTTTGTTTTGCAGTTCAGCCGGGGCTGGGTTTGAAGCTGCCTCCTTCGGTGTATGGGGCTGGTGCCCTACTCCATGAGCCACAGGCACCGCCATCTGTTTTACTTTCTTTTCTGAGTTATCAGACCTAATGTGCATTCCTGTTTTCACTGCCTAATTTAATCATTTGGTGATATTTTTATGAGCTACTGACATATGATCAAGAAGTAGCAAAAAGTCAGCTTGAATTTGGTAGATGAGCATTCTTAGGTAGTTCAATCTCATCCTCTCCCAGTGAGAATGTGGAGCTGAGTTTTGTAGCCTAACCTTCTGGCTGGGATCTCCCCCTTCCATCCTGTACAACTCACAGCAGCTGGTGTTAGGGACCCCTCCCACAACCTCACTTCTCTCCTTCCTGCTGACATAAGCCCTTCCCGTGTGGATGCTTTCAGGACCATCTTTATGACCCTCTCCTTTCTTGACACTTATTATTCTTCAGATTCCACTTCCACTGCCTAAATAAGTACTCCAGTAAATTAATGACATATTGCTAATAATGGGTACATGCATGAATGATCAGATCCCAATGAATGAATCAATACTAAAAAAGAAGTGTTGAGAGCAGCTTCATCTTTATAATGAAAGAAAACATTTGTTTGACATGTCTAATAATGATTTATCCCCTGGATGTTAGAACTATTCAGTGATTAATGGAATTTGAAGTTCATATTGAGATTCTTGTCACATAAGCCTCATTTTCATTTTCTTTTTTGAGACGGAGTCTCACTCTGTTGCTCTGGGTAGAGTGCGATGGTGTAGTAACTTACAGGGGAAATTGAGACCTGGTCTTTAGCATAAAATCTCTTCCTGCTGGAGAGACCTACAGAATCACGAGAATGGCGTATGAGTCGTGTGTATACAGATGAGAAAACTGGCCTCCAAGAGAAAACGTGTATGTGAGTGTGGCAGTAATAATTATGGTAAAGATTCTCCATATTCCAAAGGGGTCTTGATGCTGGAGACAGAGGTTGTACTCAAGGTCTGCGGTTTTGCAAAAACAAATGTGGAGACATTCTATCTGAACTTCTCCACGTCCTCCCTAATCAGTGCTAGTGTTGGGCAAGCAGCTTTGTCTGCATCTTCCCCTTATATGATAATAACTATCATATAATAGTTTGCTCTGGAGGGTTCCTCCCAGAGCTCCTAGTCCCCGACACAGACTTTGTGTCAAGCCTCTTCATTCCTTACGCCAAGATGTCACAGCAACCTCAAACTCATGGACTCAAGAGATACTCTTGCCTCATCCTCCTGGGTAGCTGGGATTATAGGCGCTGGTCAATTTTTCTATTTTCATTAGAGACCAGGTCTCCCTCTTGCTTAGGCTGGTCTTGAAAACTCCTGAGCTCAAGCCATCCACAGGCCTCTGCCTTCCAGAGTGCTGGGATTATAGGCATGGGGGACTGAGTGTCTGGCACTAATTTCCATTCTGGAGTAATAATAGAAAACTTTGATTTAGTGATTTAGTATATGATGATTTTAAGGACTTCAGACATTTTAAAAAGTAGAAAATGCTTGAAATTATATTACAAATACATATTTGTTACATTAAAAAAACTTTTTGTGGTTATCCTTAAGGTTATATAAATATATGTGTAGCTCTAGAAGAAAAACAAATCAAAATACTGATACATAGCTAGAAACTCATATATTACAATGAAGAGAAATTAGTGAAGTTTTAATAGACAGGCAATCCCCGAGTTACAAACATCTGACAAACATCCCCGAGTTACAAACATCTGATATATGACCAGCACTTACAAATGGAGCTGTTACAGGTAATAGGTGGATGTACCTGTTCCAACTCATGGTACAGATTCAATTAAAGAACAAATCTGCAGAACCCAGGGACTGCCTTCTAAGTCTAATCAGCAACAGCTATAACCTAAAAATAACTTGATCTTCCTGATGCTTTTCATTCTGTATTATTATTTTATTTAACACATTGAGCTTTATTATTAGTTCAAGTTACGTGTGTTCTGTGCACTACGAATTTCAGAATAATTTTCATTCATAAATGATAGTGTTTTTTAGTTTGGTATTTTGCGTGATGTCAAATAAAAGTTTAAAAGGACACAGGTTCTTTGCCATGGTGGCCCCATTTGGTATATCCCTTCTTCTCAATTTACGTACAACATGGTTGGAGTCGAAAAGAACAAATGACCTATTTATTAATAGTGTAGTCATTTCTTCTGAAACTAATAATGGATAAGTGCCTACGATAAAGTGGCAGCAGTAAAGGTTAGTAGACTTATGTATGATTTTCCTGAAGGGTCCCAGGAGCCCAAATTATTTATTAGTTGAGAACAAAGAACCTTAGAGTTAAAGGTAAGTGACTCTGTATATGATTTGACTAATAGTAGGTCCCTACAGGGGAAAGAAAGAGGAGGGAAGCAGTTCATAGTTTACTTCTAACTAGGTGCCTTGTGGAGTCAGTTTTCTTTTTCTCCTTAGTCATTTACACTGTAAGTCGTCTATTCCCTCAGGTAAAAATGAGGATAAGCTTGGATTACTAATATTTTGCTTGTGCCCATTTGCCCCTGAGGAGTGTCTCATTCTTTATAGTCTTAAATAAATTTGTAGTATTCACATCTGATTAACTTTGTCAACAACATATTTTAAAATCATTTACTCCTCAGCTTCTTGCTTTTTTTAACTCTAACTTCAAAGAAGCATTAAATTAAAGCATTCATATAGCTAGACTACAATTCCAGTTTTCTGACATTAATCTGATGGAGTATTTTATTATTACCAAACTAAAAATACTGATGTAGATATTCATCATAGTAATGAACAGAAGATTAGCACATTTTCTCTATAACTGTATTTTTTCCCTAAAGCTTCCTTTCCTTCCTAAAATTTCTATTGAAACTGTATAAAAATTCAAATTTAGTTAGTTTAAAAGCTGAAATAGGGTGGTGCCTGTGGCTCAGTGGGTAGGGTGCCAGCCCCATATACTGAGGGTGGTGGGTTCAAACCCGGCTCTGGCCAAACTGCAACAAAAAAATAGTCGGGCGTTGTGGTGGGGGCCTGTAGTCCCAGGTACTCGGGTGTCTGAAGCAAGAGAATCGCCTAAGCCCAGGAGTTGGAGGTTACTGTGAGCTGTGTGACGCCACGGCACTCTACTGAGGGTGATAAAGTCAGACTCTGTCTCTACCAAAAAAAAAAAATAAATAAATAAAATTAAAAAAAAATAAATAAATAAACCAAAGCTAAAATAGTATACTGGTCAAATACTTATCATTCCTTAATCTTTCATTTGTTCATTATTTTATTTATTTGTTCAGTTAGTAAGTGAGTTGGCTGTGTTTATGCCAGGTAAAGCTTTGTTGGCTCCTCAAAAATGTATTTTAAGCCTTATTTAGTCCTAAGGTTTTCTGAAATTATATTTACCGGAAGTCAAGAGTAAAAAGCCAAAGGGCTGGGTGGTGCCCATAGCTCAGTGGGTAGGGTGCCGGCCACATACACCAGGGCTGGAGGCTGGAGGGTTTGAATCTGGCCTGGGCCAGCTAAACAACAATGACAGCTACAACAACAGCAACAACAAAAGTAGCTGGTCGTTGTGCCGGGCACCTGTAGT
The DNA here is from genome assembly GCA_963573935.1 of Arctocebus calabarensis. NCBI lineage: Eukaryota > Metazoa > Chordata > Mammalia > Primates > Lorisidae > Arctocebus > Arctocebus calabarensis. The sequence goes on along the minus strand of CAUYON010019630.1, from coordinate 1,486 downwards.
CCCAGCTACTTGGGAATGTGAGGCAAGAGAATCCCTTAAGCCCAAAGTTTCAGGTTGCTGTGAGCTGTGACATCACAACACTCTACCCAGAGCCACATAGTGAGACTCTGTCTCAAAAAAAAAAAAAAGCCAAATGGGTAATAAGTACATGAAAAAACAGTCAACATTGTTAGTCATTAGGAGAATGCAAATTAAAACCACAATCAAATTCTACTTCATGTTCACTAGTATAGCTATAAAAAAGAGAATTACAAGTGTTTATAAGTCTGCGGAGAAATTAGAATCCTCCTATATTTGCTGGTGGGATGTAAAATGGCACACCTGTTTTGGGAAACAGTTTGAAAGTTCTTTATTATGTTAACTAAAATTACCATATCATTTAGCAGTTTTACTCCTTGGTAATTTAGTCTAGAGCAATGAACACAAGTTCAAGCAAAAATGTGTATGATTGTCCATAGCAGCATTATTCCAAATAGCCAAAAAATGGAAACCAACCCAAATGTCCATTAGCTGATGAATGGATAAGTAAAGTTGGTATATCCGTATAGCAAAATAGTATTTGACAATAAAATAAAATGAAGTCTTGATTCCCAGTGGTGCATGTATTAATATTAAACCTGTTTTACTGATGAGGAAACTAAGGCACATGTATAACTTACACTGTTCCTGGAGAAAGAAGAAAGCCCAGGTCAATCTGACTTGCGAGCGCTCACTTAGCTCTGGAATGAGTTCTGTTGTTCTGCTTGTTGTGTTTTTCTTTGTCTTTTCTTCTTGGACACACCTTTGAGAGAGAAAGATTGGATTCCTGTCTCACTTTCCTTGCTTACCTCTCCCCAGTGCGTGCTTTCTTTTTTAATAACTGCTTTGTTGAAAAATAATTTATATACCTTAAAATTTACCCTTTTCAGTTGTACACTTCCGTGGTTTTGAGTATTGTCATACTTTCTGCATGTTTTATGGATGGGCTGCTTTCATGTTTGATCTCGCCACGGCACGTGACACTGCTGACTGCCCCCTTCTTACACTCCATCCTCCTTCACCCTTTTCTCATTCTCCTTACCTCATGGTTGTTTTTCAGTCTTTCCAGGCTTCTCCTCTTGGGCCTACCTATTAAATGCTGAGTTTGGTTTACTTCCCGTTATACAGGCTACTGATGAGAGATCTCATGTCAGAAGACGTATGGTGGTGTATGTTTCAGAAATGCATATTTCATTCATTTATCCAACACATATGTACTGTGCATGTACTGTGAGCGAGGTTCAGTTTATTTGAGATCTATGCTGTTATTGAACCTACATTCTCTTGGGAAGAGACAAGTGATAATAAATAATGAAGTAGGTTTGCAGTTTTTTTTTTTTTGTAGAGACAGAGTCTCACTTTATCGCCCTGGGTAGAGTGCCGTGGCGTCACACTGCTCACAGCAACCTCCAGCTCTTGGGCTTAAGCGATTCTCTTGCTTCAGCCTCCCGAGTAGCTGGGACTACAG
>CAUYON010019629.1:0-15795 GCA_963573935.1 Arctocebus calabarensis | reverse complement strand
TAAAGGCCTAAAGGAGGAGATGGGGAAAGACTGGGAGAGAAACGGAGAGAGCTTCTCTCTCCCCACTAGAATTTTCTCCCTCTAACAGGTGCCCTAATGTTTTCTGTATTCTTTTCTTTCTTTTCTGTGAATAAATTCTGTCTTACAAAAAATAAAAATAAAAATAAAAAAAATCTGTATACCAAAAAAAAAAAAAAGAAAGAAAAATCTGTATACCAAACCAGTCTACAGATTCAATGCAATTCCTACCATAATTCCCTAACTAGTAAAAATAACCCCCAAAGTCGTATGAAAGCACAAAGAACTCCAAGCAATCTTGAACAAATCCAGAGGGATTACACTGTCTGTTCCCTTAATATACTATAAAGCTACAGTAATTAACAATGTTATACTGGCATAAAAATAGACACATAGACCAATGAAGAAAATAGAAAATCCAGAACCCATGTTGTGCATGGTCAATAACAATGTATTATACACTTGAAAATTGTTAAAGGAATTTTTAGTGCTTGCATCACCACCATCACCACAACAAAAAGATATGTTGATGAAATAATGTGTATGTCAGTTTGATTTAGCCATTCCACAATGTATAGCTAATTCAAAACATCGTGTACACCATACACATATTTAATCTTTATTTTATGGAGTAAAAATAAATGATTAAAAAAAGAAGATATTAATACTGATATCGGAGACACATCACTTTGGGCTCCCAAGCACGTGCTAGGGGGAGGCGTCTGTCTTTAGCAGGGTGAAGAAAGTCTCAGTTACTATCCTGTTTATGCTTTGCTAACACTTAGCCAGCATCATTTAGCCCAAAATCCCTAATTTCACTTTTTTCTACTTTACTACTTGGTGTTTATCCCCCTGGCTAGTTTTTTCCTTTTTTTTTTTTTTCTTAGCCACCGAGGCATTGGCAGTACAGCCTAAGCTGGTGCTTTGTTTTACAGCCCTGTCAAGGCCTCCGCAATTGCACCTGCTCTAAGGACTCCCACCTTCTGCCAAGGCACAGCCAATCACAGCTGCGCTCGTTCCGCAGACCGGCCCCTGGTTCTCTGAAGCGCATCCCTCTGGCAGGACCGTACATCTCGCCTTCCACTCTCAGTGGATCCTTGGTCTCCATCCCATCCACACATTACCCGTAATAGAAGATGCCTCGCTGACAAGAGCCTCAAATGTAGCAAGGGAGGAAGGGGCGAGAGAGCAGCCAGTGCGGTTTATCTGCTCCCAAACCTCAGGAATAAAGGGAACGAGGGGTTTTATATCAGAAAAACAAACCTGGAAAAGTTCTTCTAGAATGAGGAGGAAAAATTAAAATATTCCTTAATATTTTAATTAATTAAATTAAAATTAATTAGAATTAATATTTTAATTATTTAAAAGTATTATTTAAAAGTATTCTTTAATATTTTAATTAATTAAAATTAAATAAAATCAGGTCACACAATAAAACATAAAAACTGCTTTTTGATGGAAAAGTTGATTTGTAGTAAATTTTTTAAAGTTGTAAAGTCTTCATATCAAAGCCGTTTCAGGACATTTCTGCAGCTGATCTGCATTCTTCCAGCCCCAGATAAGCATAAAACTCATTTCTTACACTATAGATTTGTTTTCTTGGATATTCCACAAAGATGGAATCATAAAATAGGTAGGCCTCCATGTCTGACTTCTGTCACCTGGTATGTTTTCTTGATTTCATCCAGATTGTAGCATATAGTATTTTATTTGTTTGTATTAGTAAATAATATTCCATCATATGGCTATATTAAACCACATTTTTCTTAACCATTCAAAAGTTGATGACATTTAGATTGTTTCAAATTGTGGGCATTAGGTAATGTTGCTATGAACTTCCTACTACAAATCTTTGCTTGGACATGTGTTTTGTCTTTGGGAGGAAGAGTATATGCCTAGTAGTGGGATGGCTGATGTGTAGAAAGCATATACTTAACTTTTTAAGAACCTGATGAAGTGGTTTTACTAGTTTACATTCCATCAGCAATTTAAGAGGTCATCAGTTTCTCCATATCTTCATCAACGCTTGTTATAGAATGTCTTTATTATGCTCATCCTACTGTGTGAAGTGGTGTGCCATTGTCATTTTAATTCCATTTCCCTAATAACTGATGATGTTGAACACTTCTTCCTCTGCTTATTAGCAATCATATATCTTATCTGGTGTGATGTCTATGCAGAATTTTTGGCCATTTTTATATTTATTTATTTATTTATTTTTATTTTTTGAGATAGAGTCTCACTCTGTCACCATGGGTATAGTGCCATGGTATCATAGCTCACAGAAACCTCAAACTCTTAGGCTCAAGTGACCCTCTTGCCTCAGCCTCCCAAGTAGCTGGGCCTACAGGTGCCAACCACAAAACCCAGTTAATTGTTGTTGGGTTATTTTTATTATTGTTGCTGCTGTTGTTTTTCTATTTTTTTGGTAGAGATAGGGTCTTGCTATTACTCAGGCTGGTCTCCAACTCCTGAGCTCAGGTGACCAACCTGCCTCAGCCTCCCAGATTCCCTGGGATTACAGGTATGAACCACCACATTCAGCATTTTGGTCATGTTAAAATTGGGTCACTTTTCTTATTATTGATTCACAAGTATTTTTTTTTAAATATTATGGACAGGAATACTTTATCAGATATTTTATTTTCTGACTATAGCTTGTATCCTATTCCTTGTTGAGACTTTTTGAAATGGAACTCTTTTTAATTTTGACATTGTCTAATATATCAATGTTTCTTTTATAGATTGTTCTTTGGGTTTAATATCTAAGAAATTTTTGCATAGGATCACATTTCTTATTTTTTTAAATTTTTATTTAAATTTCATATTTTATGATATTATGTCTAGTCTTTAGGTATATGGTTCATTTCAATTTTTAAGTACCTATCATGAGAAGGTCTGAGTTAACATTTTTTCTAGTTTACTTTCTGATATCTTCTTTGGCCCATGGGCTATTGAGTAATGTATTGCTTTATTTTTGAATATTTAGGAGGTTCTCTATGTTTCTTTCTCTAATTAATTTCCAATTTAATTTTATTGTGATCAGAGACCATATTTTGTGTGATTTCAATCATTTAAAATGTATCAAAATTTGTGTAAGATCAAAAAGATCAAAGATGTGAATGAACGGAGAGACAAACCATGTTCATAGACAGGAAGACTCAACATTTAGTATAGCATTGCTTTCCTAAGTAATTTATAAATGTATACAATAAAAATCAAATTCTCAGAAGGATTTATAGATATAGATAAGCTAATTCTAAAATTTTTAGTAAAAATAAATTAATTTAAACAGCTAGAATTATTATGAAAAAATTTAGAACAATTATAGTACTATATTTTGACATGTTAATGAGATAGTGTTTATACAGTATGATATTTACAAAGTCACAGACATACAAATCACTAAAATAGAATAGTGAATTCAGAAATAGCTCAATGCAAAAATGATCAAATATTTTTTACAATAATGGAGATACAATTTAATGTAGAAAAAGTCTTTTCAATCAATAGTATTAGAATAATTGAACATTCATATGCAGAACAATAAACTCAAATCAAACTTCACATGATCTATAAAAGTTAACCCAGAAAGTAAAGTAAAACAAAACTCCAAAACTTTCAGAAGAAAACTATGCAAAAATTTTCGTGACCTTGAGTTAGGAAAGTATTTTCTACACACGGTCAAAGTTAAAATTTAAAAAATTATCTGAAGTAGAGCTGCATCTGTGATTCAGTGGGTAGGGTGCTGGCCCCATATACCAAGGGTGGCGGGTTTGAACCTGGCCCCAGCCAAACTGCAATGACAACAAAAAAATAGTCGGGCGTTGTGGCAGGCACCTGTGGTCCCAACTACTAGGGAGACTGAGGCCAGAGAATCTCCTAAGCCCAGGAGGTGGAGGTTGCTGTGAGCTGTGATTCCACTGCACTCTACTGAGGGCAACATAGTGAGACTCTGTGTCTCAAAAAAAAAAAAAATTATCAAAAGTGATAACAACAATAAATTAGAACTTATAAAAAGTAAAAACTTATTCTTTGAAAGATACAAAGAAACATATTAAAGGAAAATTTACAGACTAATGAAAAAACACTCAAATCACATATCTGACAGAGACTTTATATTCAAAACAAATACAAATCTCTTAAAACTCAAAAATTTAAAAACCCTAAATTAAATAGTTTACCTAAAGACCAGAACAGACATTTCAACAAAGAGGATATGTGATGACAAAGCAAATTAAAAAGCATAAGTTGCATCAGTCATTGGAGAAAGACAACTTTTTTTTTAAGACAGAGTCTCACTTTGTTGCCCAGGCCAGAGTGTCATAGCATCAGACTAGCTCAGAGCAACCTCAAATTCCTGGGTTCAAGTGCTTCACCTGCTTCAGCCTCTTGAATAATTGGGACTAAAGGCATCCCAGCACAATACCGGGCTACTTTTTCTATTATTGTTAGAGACAAGGTCTCCCTCTTGCTCAGGCTGGTCTCAAACCCCTGAGCTCAAGTGAGCCTCCAACCTTGGCCTCCCAAAGTGCTAGGATCCTGGGTGTGACCCACCATGCCCAATTGAGAAATATAAATTCAAACCATGATGAAACACCTCTGCCTATTAGCATGGCCAAAATAAAATGTAATGATAATACCAGTCCTGCAAAGAATGGTCCCACCCACGATGATAAGCAAGTGATATGCTTATACATTATTTGTGAATTATCAAATGCCAGCACTACAACAGAAAAGAGTTGGCAGTTTCTTATAAATTTAAAAGAACAGCAATATTTAACCCAATTCTATCCATAGTTGTTTACCCTAGAATAATGAAAACGTATGTTTATTTAAAATTTGCACATGGATGTTTAACTCAGCTTCTTTCTTTAATCCTATGCAAATGGAAATAATCCAAAAAATCCTTTTAACTGTTGGTTTAAATGATGGTGTACACACACACACACACACACGCAATGGAGCATCCCACAGCAGTCAAAGGGGAGGAGTCTTCAATAAATACCAGTGTGTTCAATTTTAAGGCATTACAGGGCAGTGCCTGTGGCTCAAAGGAGTAGGGTGCCGGACCCACATGCCGGAGGTGGCGGGTTCAAACCCAGCCCTGGCCAAAAACTGCAAAAGAAAACAAAAAAAGGCATTACACTGAGTCAAGAAGCCTGTCTTAAAAGGCTACATAATAAGCTATAATACAATTTTATTTAATAACATTCATGAAAATGCAAAGCTATACTGCAAAACAGCTATACTGTAGAACAAATATTATATACAACTCCCAAAGCTTAGGAGGAAGGAGAGGTGAAACTGACTTGAGCAAATCATCGTCGTTGTTATTAAATTATCTCTGTAATTCTGTGAGCTTCATAAATATTTCATCTTTAGCGATTAAAGTTATTAAGATTCACAAGTTAGTTTTCATAATTATAATACTGTGAAGAGACCAAGATTCTAGCGCAATGCTGCTTAAATTCCAACCAATTTTTAAGAGTAAGTCAAAAAGATTGTCCCACATAAATTTATGAAAGCAAAGGACACAGGAAAAGGAGTCCACAAATTTTATTGAACAATGATTAGAAGCTGCTTCAATCCTTCCTGTTTTTACTAAGTCCAGGCTTAGTGGTAGCCTCTTTGGACACCCAGAAAAGCACGTGTCCGCCTAGCCTGCATTTCCCACCAGCATTAGTGCTTGTCTGAGCAGCCAAATGAGGGTTGGGGTGGCCAGAGGAAAATCAAAGACCCTGAAAGTGTGTTTTCCCTGGGACCACAATTCCTCACTGCAAAACTAACCCTTAGTCTCTCTCTATAGGAGTGTGTGTGCTTTAACTTTTTTCTAGTGAGTTGTCTATAAGTCAAAATTATGTAAATGGCATTTTCAGAATTTGGTTTTGCACTCCCACAGGGTATGATTTCACCGGATATTGCACAATTTCTACCACTAAAGCTTGAATAAAACAGACAGTCAAATGTGAATGAACAAGCCAGAAATCTGACCCAGGTATCAACATGAATTTATAATAAATGAACGAGAAATACAACATTATTATTGTGTCAATTGAGTCAGGAAAGGAAAAAAGGTGGAAGGATGGAAGAAGGGAAGGTAGAAAAAGGAAGGAAGGAATGAAGAAGAGGGAGAGAAAGGGGGAAACGAAATTGGTTTGCCGGAGTCTGCCAACATTGGGTGAAGAGTGAGCAGGCCGCAGTTGGAAAAAACCACACTGGGAGGTGAGAGGAGGCTGAGACACTGCTCCGAAAATGCACTGATCCCTGGGTGTTTTCATGGGGAAGCAAAATTGTGCATTTTATTTCGCAGACTTCTTTTAACCCAAATATATATATGAAAGTAAAAAACACACATTGTAAATTAAAATCCAGAGAAGAACATACGAGTTTATAGGCCCCTTATTTCATTTGCAATCGTGTTGTTCTTCCGGAGTGAGACTCTATGGTAAGCTTTGATAGGAACGTAACTTTCTGGAATAATTTGAGCTGTAATCACTCAGGAAAAAGAAGTGACTAAGCAATTCTTAAAGGAGGCACTAGTTGCGAGCCTAGTGCATATGACAGGAGTGCATTGTGACACGCAGATTTTCTTCAATCATTAAAAGAAAGAAAGTCAAATACAAGGTCCCAGGGGTATTTTGGTTACAACAGGGAAGTTAAAAAGCAAGATCAGGGTGGATTCATAATAGTTTTCTGTTTTCTTGTGGGTTCAATTGTTTGAGTGACTATTTGAAGAAATGGCACAGTTAGTTGAGAAAACTTTAAGTGGAAAAAGCAGCAAACAAACAAGAATCCTGTGTCAGTTAGGTGCACACAAGTATGTGTAAGTTTCCCTTGTGATCCTAATATAATAGCAGCCTGTCCATTTCAGTGACAATTTCTATGGGTTATAATTTGATTGAACTAAAGCTTTAAGTTAGCTTTCAGTTCACCCCCAAATCTGTGCTTTAGTAATATAAAACACTGTATACAGATAAAAGAAACGTATGTCCATATTTTCTTGAAAGAGTAGAATGTAAAAGGTATGTTCTTCAGTTATACTGAGAGAATTTCTTTCTAAATATTAGCACCACATAAAGAAATTTTCATAATGCCCTTCTGATGTGCATGCCAAACTCCTAGAAATTCATACAATGATATTGGCAATTGAAATAATTATTTGAGCCATAATTTATTGAGTGTTTCTGATGATAAATTAAATCATCTTATTTAATTTTCTAAGCAATATACTGAGGTGAATTCTTCTTCTTTCGTAAATTGAGGCAGCTGAGACTCAGACAGGTAAGTTGCTCCTGTGGGCACCAGTGGGTTGGGAAGCCGGGCTGTGGACTCTGGCAGGTGGTTCCAAACTGTCTCTCCCAGTGCTGTGCCCCAGGCAGGGACTTCCCCTTGTTAAGAAGTGAAGCTGCACTCATATGAGCATTTTGGGAAAGAAATAAAAAATATTAAGTTCCTCATAATTTTGACCAGAATTTAGACCAGTTGCTGAATATAGTAAGTATCATCACATATGCACCTATTGCTTGGTGAAGTTGTTTTTCTCTTGATCAACAGTTTAGCAACAACAAACAAACTAAAAAGTTGTAAATCTTAACTTTCTCATGGTGTCTATAATCCTTGTCATGCAATCCGAATAATTTGGCTCTCCCATGGCGGTTCAATTGCCAGTACAGTGAGGAGGAAAGATTTTCTTTGGCTTGGCTTTAATTTGTAGGTGCTCTCATATCCACTACACACCCCAGGTAGGTAGCAAGCATTTCACACGCACCAGTGCGACGCGATTTAGATGTTTTATAAACTGTCATGAAAAATAAATGAGTAGGACAGAAATTGTTCTCATGAGGGTTCCAGGGGCATTGGCTGCCTCACTAAATCATACAATTAAAATATCCCAACAATATAGGTATTTTAATACGATTTTTGAGAAGCACAATAATTTAGTTGTATGGGATCTGTATAATTGTGTTCAGCCTGTAGTCCTGAATGCTTACTCTGTGTCCTGGGGGAGGACAGTTATAATTTATTTTTTTAAGTTCCCCAAAATAGAGGTGTCTGGGACTTGGCATTAGTGAAATATTTATTTTGTATTTTTGGATCCTAATTCCTGGATGTTAAACTGGTTGAACAATCTGGAGAGTCAGGTGAGTGGTAATGGTAGCCTTTCCCAATTTTCAACAGTTTAAATTTAGCATAGTGCTCAAGTGTCACATCATAACATGAAATTTAATGATGTCCATGGATTGGGTTTCAAGCCCCCAAATAAAATTATTTCCCTGAAAGGTAGCTCATATTTTTCACATAGAAAGTTTGGTTATTCCTTCTTTCTTCTCTTCCTTCTATTTTATTTCTCTTTTTTCTTACTCAGAGGATGAATTTATAGGGTGCAGTGTTAATCGCCTTGGGCTTGAATTCTGGGTCCACATGCACTGGTTGTGTGAGTGTTGTGATTTTATTAATATTTCTTTTTCTCCAGGTCCATGATTATCCATGAATATCATAGAAGATGCTACCAAGATGAGCTATTCCTGGGATTAGTGGGGAAAAATTAGAACGGTGTCTGGCACTGTCATCATTATTAACTTATTATGAAATTATTCTTATTCTATTATTAATTTAGCAAAACAAGTCTGTCCTGAGAGGTAAGTATATTCTATGCTGTACTGATGAGAAATTGTCAGGGGAAGTACATATAATGTAGAAATATACACAATGTCCCTCTTTGGATATTTGAGCAGTTTCCCTTGCTGATTCTGGGTTTGGACATATGACCTGCTTTGGCCAGCGTGGTGGTGGAAGCCCACATGATGTAAGTGGAGGCTCTGAAGGCACTTGTACCTTGGAGGTTGCACTGGCACACTGGAGGTTGCCCTCTTTCTTGCGGCTTTCAGTAACTCTGCCACCACCATAATAATAATGAGCTCTGTTACTCTGATGGAACTCAGCAACACGTGGTTCAACTCATTTCATTTTCCCTGCCAACTGCTAGTCAACCATTAGACGTAGAAACCACTGCCAGCCAGCAGACTGCAAACCTGTGGTTAAGCCAGCAGACACCACGGAGCAGAGGAGCCTCCCACCTGTGCTGAGCGCTGGTTGCCGACTCACAGGATCAAGGCGGTTTATTAAACAACAGATGAGAGCCGTGTATCAAGGCAGATCCTAAAAAGAAAGAAGACCAGAAGGTTGAAAAGAGGAATGCAAGGTATTATTAAAAAATAGAAGATCTGGATAATGTGCTAAAAAAGTTCATATACATATTACTCTTCTTAAAATATCCCAACAATATAGGTATTTTAATATGATTTTTGAGAAGCACAATAATTTAGTTGTATGGGATCTGTATAATTGACAAGAAGCAGTGGAAATAAGGTTTTAAAGTCCTTGACTGTTGCTCTCTGTCACAGATATGTGAAGTTTAGAGGAAGGACACTAAATAACAGGAAAAATGCTGCTGGGTGGGCGACAGGACCGACCCCACGTGTGGACTGGACTGTGTCCGCCCAGAAAAGGTGCAGAAGCTGAAGCCCTGACGCACAGTGTGGCCACATCTTCAGATAGGAGCTTGCGGATACCACAAGGTTAAGTAAGATTCTGGTGCGACCCAGACATAATCAGTCATGTCAGCATATGTGACCTGTCTGTTTAGGAGATAATTAAAGTTGAATAAGGTCGTGAGATTGGGCCTCTTCTCCTCTAGAACTGTGGCCTTACTAAAGAACGGAAAAATGAAGCACGAGACAGATCTTTCTCTCATTCTTCCTAGCACTGGAGGACACAGCAAGGTGGCCATCCAGCAAGAGAACGCTTCCCAGAAACGGAACCCTGCTGTGCCTTGATCTCTGACTTTCCAGCTTCAATTGAGTGACTGAGCCCTGCTGACTAACAGAGGTGGCTCTGCACAGATGGGTCGGCCCCCACTTCCCACTCGCTGGTGGGGGTAACAAGTTCCCACTGCTTAGCTCTCTGATGCTGTTTTTCAGAGAATACGTCACTGTGAGGTTTGTTTAGGGCGTGGGTTGCAGATATCATAGTACTCTTTGGATTGCAACAACTAAAACAAATACCATCAAAAATTGGTTTGCTAGGAACATTGTTATAAATTGAGCATTTCCTACATAAGTACTCATGCTAATAAATTAAACAAGGATATAAGCAAATATATGCAGATACTAATTCAGATTAAAATTTTCACTGAATCAAAATTTGTGCATCATATTTTTGCAATTTAAGTCACATGGGAACAGCTAGCCAATGAAGATACTATATAAAATGTAATACTGTACAGCTATGAAAATAGTGTTGAATAAGCACATCCATTGATATAGCTCAATGCCCACAACATTTTGTCACATGGTAGCTAGTACATTAAACGTCATGCAGTAACAAACATGTGTCCCTACATGAAACTCTACTTTCTTGTGTGTGTGTGTGTAGGTATGTGTGGGTAAATGTTTCTATATAGGCATATATTTATAGTATTTGCATGTTTATATTTGGGAGATGAAATTGCTAGTGAATTTTAATTGGTGTGAACTATTTTTAAGTTGTTTTGCTATAAAATATTTCTGATAATTAGAAGAAATAATTTTTCAAACATAAAAATTAAAACTCTTTCCTTCAAAAGACTTAACAAATGGACATTGCACTATGACTCTATTATATTAGAAAAAATAAAAAGAGCACAAGACCAGGTATAGTGGCTCAAACCCAGTGCTTTGGGAGGCCAAGGTGAAGATCACTTGAGGCTTAGGAGTTTGAGACTAGCTTGGGCAACATAGCTAGACCTCTTCTCTACAAAACTTAAAATAAAAGTAAACTAGCCAGCCATGTTGGCACACAGCCATTTTGACAGCTAGTCAGAAGGCTGAGGTAGGAGGATCGTCTGCGCCCAGGTTTACGGTGAGCTCAGATGACACCACTGCACTCCAGCCTGTGTGTCAGAGTAAGAGCCTGTGTCTAAAAAATTTAAAAATAATTTTCAAAATAGGTATAATCTAATGCTGACAAGCTTAAGCTGAAGTATTCAAATATTGCTGTTGTCGTTGTAAATGCTCATGTGCTTTCTGGAAAGCTATTTCCAATAATTAACCAGATGGGGCCAAATTGAAATACATACATAGATTCTTACAAAACCAAGCAACATGTTTAAAAGAAAAAGATAATTAGCCATAGAAGGAAGAGAAGTTCAAAAGTGTGTATAATAGTGTTTATGAAGGCTTGGAGCCTGTGGCTTAACGGGCTAAGGCGCCAGCCACGTACACCTGAGCAGGCGGGTTCGAATCCAGCCCTGGCCTGCCAAACAACAATGATGGCTGTGGGTCGTGGCGGGCGCCGGTAGTCCCAGCTACTTGGGAGGCAGAGGCAGGAGACTCACTTGAGCCCAGGAATTGGAGGTTGCTGTGAGCTGTGATGCTACAGCACTCTATCCAGGGTGACAGCTTGAGGCTCTGTCTCAAAAAAAAAAAAAAAAATAGTGTTAATGAAAACAATGAACAATTGAAAACAGTTCATCTTTATTGCGTGTGGCTTGATGACATTTCTGGAAAACCTAAATCTAATTAGTATAAAGATGGTTCCAGTCCGTGAACCCCTATATCACTCTCCCTCTGGAGAAACCCTAACTGCCCCCTTCTATCATCACCCGATTCAGCAGGAAGCAGTTAGATTGAGTCTTCGCCCCTTTTCCCCAACAGCAGTTAGAGTTCTACTCGGACAGGAAGAATTGATGCAGGACATTTGGCACCCTAGCCAGCTCAGCGGGGCTGGCGGACCTGCCGCCTCCTCCTTAGCGGTGTCGGTGCTGCGGCAGCCAGCTGAAGAGCCAGTGGGCTGGATGACAGGCAAGGAGGGGGCCCTCCAACCCCCACCGGAGGCTCCGATAGCCAAAAAGGCTGGACAACTGCCAAGGAGACACCTGTGCCTTGGTGTCTCCTTCACTTTACACTTAGGACTAAATGTGGAACCCCCATTTCCTACATCTAGGTCAATTTCATGTGAATTTCCTAGGCCTCAATTCCAAGAATGGACTGTGTCTATTCATTGATACATTCATTCACTTTGTCCCAACGGAAGCGACTATGTTCCCATTGATACATTCATTCACCTTGTCCCCAGTGGAAGGGACTGTGTTCATTCGTTTCCTGGCCAAGGAACCCATACACCTATATATACCCTGAGACTAAAAGCCTGAAGGGGGAGACCGGGAAAGACTGGGAGAGAAACGGAGAAAGCTTTTCTCTCCCCACCTGAGTTCTCTCTCTCTACTAGGAGCTTTAGTGTTTTCTATATTCTTTTCTGTAAATAAATTCTGTCTTACCACTGGGGGAAAAAAAAAAAGAAAGAAAGAAAGAAAGAAAATGCCATGAAGGCTATGTTAAACAGTTTGATGAAAACATCTCAGATTGTATATGAAACCAGCACATTGTACCCCTTGATTGGACTAATGTACGCAGCTGTGATTTAATTAAAAAAAAGAAATAAACAGCTCAAATTCCTCCATATTGAAGCATATTAAAAAAAACTGAACCTTAAAATTCCACTTTGATAATGTTTAACATTAAGTATTCTAAGTAATAATAGTGTTGGATGAAATGTTTATATATATTAAAAAGAGGCAAAGAAATAAGAAAACTATAGTAGAAATGATTGGAGTTCTATTTTTAGTTTTTATGTACAGTTAATAACTGCAAGTAAAATAACTACAAGTACATCTGTATGAGCCAGATATATGATGAAATGATAAATTAAAAATTTAGCATTAAAGAGTAAGGGCCTAGGTGGCACCTGTGGCTCAAAGGAGTAAGGGGCTGGCTCCATATACTGGAGGTGGTGGGTTCAAACCTGGACCTGGCCAAAAACTACAAAAAGAAAAAAAAAAAAAAGGGTAAGGGTCTGACAGTCAAAGTCAATATGCACTGAAGAAACCAAAGTTTTCTTGGAATTTATGATCTTGGAATCAAAATAATTAATCAGTGTTTCCCCCACCCTTTCCTTGCTTGTATTTTTGAAATAAGAGGCAAGGAACAAGAAGATAAGCAAACAATAATGAAAACAGGAGCCATGGTGGCTGCTTACTTCTGAGCTGTGGCTCCAGGTAAACACAAATAAAAGCCTGAAATGCTCCAACCTTGGAGGTTTGCTTTTATTTACGAACTATAGCGGGTGCTTATTTTCTACTTCCCACGATGGCAATAACTGATGTTTTCCCACCGTATTTATGGCACTTTTTCTTTTAAGATTATTTTATATTTGGCAGTGTCTAAATGTTGTGTCTGGAATTTAAATAGGAGAGACTGTATTTTAACCTCAGCCAACCGACAAAGGCCAGGCTCACTGCTGAATTGATGGTGATTATCCTTGGGAGAGTGAAATGGAAGGGTTCACTGGCTGAATCCTGTTAATGACCTTGGTGCCTTTCATATGTCATCTCCTGACATTGGCAAAACAGCCCTGAGGTAGGAGAGGCACGTATTGCTCAGCTTCTGTCTGCAGGAAGAGTAGAGTGAACAAGGTTCAACTTTGGCTTGTCTGAGTTCAAACCCCTCGATGGGCAGACTGGCCACTCCGAGTACAGTGCATGTAAGATGGTCTGATGGGCAAAGGTCCAGACCAATTAGAACAGGGCAGTGTCGTACAGAGACCTCAAGTCCAGAGCTCTGCAGAAATAGGTGTGTGCACCAGATTCTTATGTCTGGTGTTCTGGCTAAGGGCCCTATATCATATCTCCATTATTTAAATACAACTTTAAGTATGATTTGCTACTTAAACCAGAATATAAAAAAGAAGTAAATGCCATTTTTTTCACTGTATGATAAAGAAAACAATAGTTTTTAAAACAGTATTTAATTGGGAGTTAAAAAAAGCATTGGCAATGAAATAGAATTTGTTTGCATCCCCTGTTATTCTATCCCAACACCATTATTGAAAGAAAAATGACCTTTATTCATAGAAACATTGCTCTCATTGTAGGAAAACCTGGGAGTCTATAAAGTCAGTATAAAAAGTGAGGAATGTAGTTAAGTTTCCATGGTTAAAGATAAATATGTTAAAGTCAATAATATTTCTATCTGTTAACTTTTAATAATTGGCACTAAATATTTAATCACATTTATAAAACTTCTCAGGGATATTAGAGTTTGCAAAAGATATACTGGGGGTACCAAAAAAATGTGTACACATTTTAAGAGCTGTTATCTCCACATTACTGTTCAAAGTTGAGTTGAATCATGGTAGCAAGGTGTAGTGGGACATTCGCTCCCCAGATGGAGTCACTCAAATCAATGCTACGTCCCAGTGGGACAGGCGGACAGTCAAAGCAAAGCGGTTCTCGTTTGAGGAACACTGGATTGTTTTGAAGCTGTACTTGAAATCCAAGAGCATCGTGGAAATACGAGTAGGGTGGAGGCGTGAGTGTGCAAGGGAACCTCCAACAGGCAGGACAGCTGCTGCTGTTGTGACAAGTGTGAAATGCATGGTTCCGTGTGTGACGTGTGTGTCTGTGTAACCTGGTGCCATGTATGACGCATGTGCCTGTGTGACGTGGTGCCTATATGACATTTGTACCTCTGTGATGTGGTACCATGTGTGACGCGTGTGACTGTGTGATGTGGGGCTGTGTGTGACGTGTGACGTGTGTGATGTGTGTGTGACTGCGTGACATGGGGCTGTGACGCATGTGCCTGTGTGACACGATGCTGTGTGTGACGTTGTGCCGTGTATGACGCGTGTGCCTATGTGATGTGGTGCCTATGTGGCACTTGTACCTGTGTGACACTTGTACCTCTATGATGTGGTGCCATTTGTGACGTGTGTGGCTGCGTGACGTGGGGCTGTGTGTGATGTGTGACGTGTGACGTGCGTGATGCGTGTGCCTGTGTGACGTGGCACCATGTGTGATGCGTGTGCCTGTGTGACACGTTTACCTCTGTGACGTGCTGTGTGTTATGCATTTGCCTGGGTGACACTACGCCATGTGATGTGGTGCCGTTTGTGAGGTGTATGCCTGTGTGACACGATGCCCTGCCTGTGACGGTGCCGGTGTGACGCGTGTACCTCTGTGACGTGGTGCTGTGTGTGAAGCGTGTGCCTCTGTGACGTGGTGCCGTGTGTGACATGTGTGCCTGTATGACGTAGTGTTGTGTGTGATGAGTGTGCCTGTGTGACGTGGTGCAGGTGCGACGTGTGCCATGGGACGTGGTGCCATGTGTGACATAGAGCTGTGTGTGATGCGCCTGCCCATGTGATGTGGTACCATGCGTGACGTAGTGCTGTGTGATAAGTATGCCTGTGTGACGCGGTACCATGTGTGACGTGCGTGCCCGTGTGACGTGGTGCCATGTGTGATGTAGTGCTGTGTGTGACGCACATGCCCGTGTGACGTGTACCATGTGTGACGTAGTGCTGTGTGTGACGTGTGTGCCTGTGTGACGCATGTACCTCTGTGACTCGCGTGCCCGTGTGACGTGAACCATGTGTGACGTAGTGCTGTGCGTGACGCGCGTGCCCGTGTGACGTCATACCATGTGTGACGTAGTACTGTGTGTGACGCGTGTGCCTGTGTGACGCATGTACCTCTGTGACGCGCGTGCCCGTGTGACGTAGTGCTGTGTGTGACGCGCGTGCCCGTGTGACACGGTGCCGCTGTGACCCCACGGAGGCCCGGAGCCTCGCACACACCTGCTGCCCCTCTGGGGTGCGGAGCAGCGCACGCCCCACAGAGCTGCCCGACTTGCACTCGGGAGCCGGGACTCAGCAGGACCAGCCCAGGGCGCGTTC